>PVJX010003941.1:12590-101125 GCA_004027295.1 Dolichotis patagonum
AAACCTTTCCTTTCCCAACTTTGGGCATCAGGTATCTTGTCTCAGCAACTAGTGAAAAGTAACTAAGACAGAATTTGGTACCGAGGAGTGGGGTCATTGCTGTGACTATACCTGACCATGTTTTTCCAGAGGCTTTGGAAATGGATTGTGAGCAGAGTTTGGAAAGGTTCAGACTTGTTACCTAGATGCATAAAGCTGGAGCAGCTTAGGCTGTTCTGTAGAGGAGATTCTGGTCAGAGTTCAGGGGACCAGAAGGCTGATAAAAAACCTGATGGTAAAGACCAGGCTTGGGAGGTTTCTGCTGGGAAGAAGGACTGCATTGGTTGTTGGACTCCCTATGATGTGTGTTATGGCTTGGCAAAAAGTTTGTCTGCATTTTGCTCATGCCCAGAGACTTTGCCTGAGACTGAGATTAAGGGTAATGGACTGATTAATCTGGCAAAGGAAATTTCAAGGCAGTCAAGTGTTGAGGCTGTGGCATGGCTATTGTTGGGAGCTTTTAGCCAGATCTATGTTGCAAATCAAGAGCAAAGAGCCCAGCAGGATAATTTAAAACATTGTGAGTTTGGCCAGAAGGAAAACTCCAGTCAAGCTGTGGATTGTAAAGATAGTGCCGAGACTTTAATTGCTGAGAAGAAACAGAGAGATAAAAAAGATGGCCACCAGGCATCCCAGGAAGCAGCGGGTCTCCACCCTCTGCAGCCCCAAAACTGCAAAAGTGAAAGAATTTTCTCAGATAAAAAAAGCTTCAGAGCACCATGCTCCAAAATGGCACGAGAGGCCACATGAGGTTCCAGAATGGTGGCAGCCACATGAGGTTCCAAAATGGCGGCAACATAAAAAAGCTTTTCTTCACAATCGGGTTCACAGAGTCCAGCTATCTAGGCAATTGACCCCTACAGCCAAGAGAGAAAAAAGCCTGGCTACTGCTCCAGCTGGCAGCAGACCTTGGCGGCATCCACATGGTGCTGATTTTAGGTGCAAGGAAAATGCACAAATTCTGAGAGTAAGAAGGCTTCGATTGCAAAGGTCCTGGGAGGCCAAGCAGTGTGGCCCTGAGAGGGCAACATGTAAGTGTAAAGATGTAAGTGTAAAGCCAAATGTGCAATGGAGACCCCAAAAGTTTGAAAAAGCCAAGAACATAGATCATCCAAGAAAAGCTGCAAAAACTGAGCAGAGAAGGTTTAAAAAAAAAAGCTGCGGGAGCTAAAATCCCTAAACGTGCTGTGGGGGTGGAATCACCCAAGCCTTTTGGAGCTTGCAACCAGATTGCTTCAAATGCTGAGCATGAAACTTTAGGACTTAATGTTTGCCCTGCTAGAGGTTGGACTTGCCTTGTTTCCAATGCTTTATATTCCTCCGTTTGTAACTTTTGGAATGGTAATGTTTATTTTGTGCCTTTGCATTTCAGAAATGTTTAACCTTGTTTCATTCATACAGGGGGTTACAGTTAAGAGTTTGCCATAGATGTTGGAGGAGACTTGGGACTTGGACTTCTCAGCAATGCTGAAAATGTTAGGACTTTGACAACTTTTGGAGATAGAGTAAATGTCTTTTGTATAAAGGTTGTACATGAGTCTCTGGGGGCTAGGGGTGGAATGACATGGTTTATGTTGGTGGCCTCCAGGCCTCATGTATTTGCATTGTGCATTTGTGATTGGTTCATTGTCTAGTGCTTGGATTGGTGGTGTCAGTGCTACACCCTCCCAGGGGGTGGAGCCAGGATGTGATATAATGGCAGGAAGAAGGGGTGTCTCTCTCTTTTGCCGGTTTCTGCCTTGCTGTTTGCAGCCACCATAAACTGCGGCCCCGCCATGCCACCCTGCCTTGGAGCCAACTGAGTATGGACTGAAACCTCCAAAAACTGTAAGAAATAAACCTTCCCTTTCCCAACTTTGGGCATCAGGTATCTTGTCTCAGCAACTAGTGAAAAGTAACTAAGACAGACTGCATCTTGGTGTGTGGGTCTCTTCCCTGGATGCCTATGGGCTGACTCTCCTGGACCGAGGGCTGCAGGGTGGGTGGCAGGTGATAAATGTCAGGTCCTAGGATGAGCAGTGCCCACACGGTGCTGGCCACACCTCGACCCCTGTGAGAGGCCCTAATGTCACAGAGACCATGGTACAGACAGAGTGGTGGCCCAGCACTGCATCCAGCCCTGGAGAATGTGTCGGGACCTGCAGTGACTGAGCAAGGACCCCGCACCCTCTCCATGCATGTGATCTCTCCTTTCTCCTTCTCGAGGCTCTGGTCTGGTGGGTGTGGGTGGGGCTGTCAGGGAGGCCCAGCTATGCCCTGGAGCCTGCATGCACCCCACCTCTCTCCTGGTGGGCAGCCCGTGTCCACGGCAGCCCTGGGTGCAGGAATCTCGAGGCTTCACGTGGCAGGATCAGGACCCCACAGGAGGCAGGGCCAGAGGCTCTTGACAGGCCTGGAGCCCAGCCTCCGGGAAGCCCTTCCCCACTGCCCACCAAGGGGCCCATGTGAGTCCCCGGTTACGTCTGGTCAGCCGCCTGGGCCTGCTCTGCCTCCACTGGGGGAAGTGCAGTGTTTCTTGGGTGCTGATGGCCCAAATGGGGCTCCCCACCCTCCTGCTTCGTCCCTCAAAGGGGGTGGCCATTCAGTGAGGGGGATCAATTAAAACTGATGAGAGTCCCAGGAGGGCGAGTTTGTCCCCACCTTCTCACCTTCCGCTGCCTGGAAATGACCACCTTTCCAGAGACAGAGCGAGGGCAGTGCTGTCCCCAGGGCTGTGCACCACCCCCACCGCACACACACAAGGAGCCAAGCCCAGCCTCCGCTTCCCTGGGCACCCAGCGGATGTCCGCACCCAAGGCTGTGCAGACTGGTGTGTCACTGATGTCCGGGGACAGTGAGGAGGTGGAGAGGGGATGAGGTGGGCCCCCAAGGACAGCACTCACCCCGGGTTCTGACCGCCCTGGGCAGGTGAGAGACTGACCATGGCTCTCAGAACACAGATGGGAATGGTGTCAGAGCCGGGGCATGGCACCCTGCATGTGGCCAGTTGGAACATGACCACAGGGGCCCAGAGTTCACAAGTGGACAGCACACAGCTCGGCTGTCTCGCACTTTGTATACTGGCCAGCGGAAGCCCCTGGTGAGTTTGCCTGCTTTCCTTTCCTCCCCCCTCCCTCCCTTCCTCCCTCTCTCCCTCCCATCCTCCCTTCCTCCTTCCTTCCTTCCTCCTTGGGTTCAGCCCTGATTCTTTGTGCTGAGCCCCACACTCAGTCCTTTCTCCTTTTAATTCTCAGACCGGGTCTTGCTAAGTTGCCCCTCAGGCTGGTCTTGAACCTGCATTGCTCCTGCCTCAGCCTCCCAGAGTGCTGGGGTTACAGGTGTGCACCCCAGGTCTGCTCGTTCCGTTGCTTTCTGCTCTGCCGTGGGCCGAGGAGGGAAGTGTGTAGCTCTGAATTCTCTTCTGGGTGTCAGAGGCAGAGGTTGCACAGGTGACCAGAGGTGACGACCAACACTGTCTACTTTTTGAAGGAGACCTTGAGCTCAGACACCTTTGCATTAGGGCTGTGGCATTTTAAAATGGCGATCCCTCTATCTCTCTCTGTCTCTCACTGTCTCTGTCTCTTTCTCCTTCTCATCGTGTATGCTTGGTCTTCCGTGACACGCGAGAGAAAACAGAAGGAAAGAAAAAAGGCCTTTCCGGAGGGCACAGGAGAGCTGTCAGAGAGAGGCAGGCACCCTCTGGAAGCTTGGGGGAGGGGAAGCGCGGGCTTTATTTGGAATTCGACGGGGGGCGGAGCTAAAGGGGCGGGGAGAATGACGTTTGGACAGCTGATTGGAGGAGCCTTTGTGCATGCCGAAAACTGGAAGGTTTGATTTGTGGGTTCAAGAGACAAACGCAGTGGGGGTGCTGTCCAGCGCCAAAGGGAGCTGGAGCGGGAGAAATCTGTCAGTGTATACATACAGGGTATGTGTGTGTGTGTGTGTGTGTGTGTGTGTACATATATATGTAAATACTTTCCAATCATATATAAGGCATGATTAAAAACTGGTGGACGTTTAAATTTTTACAGAATTACAGAAAACACACATTGCAGCGCATTTCCCTCGCCTCCACCCCTCTCCAGACACTGCTGCAGCAGCTCTGGAGTCCTCTGTCATGGCTGTGCTGACCTGGCGGGCTTGAGGCTCCGAGTCAATTCCACACGCTTCCCTTTCTCGGTCATCTTGGCTTTGGGAAGAGCCACGCGTCGCTCGGTGCCAGGTCCGGAGGCTGAGGTGGACGAGGATGCAGGGTCCAGTTTCTGTAGCTGCTTTTCCATCGGACGGTGCTCGGCAGCAGCAGTCACCGTCCATTTGATCACACCTCAGAAGGAAGGCCCTAGCCTTGATCCCCTAGATGCTGTGGGCGGCCAGACACACACACACACACACACACACACACACACACACACACACACAGGCACGCACAGCCCCGGCCACTCAGATGGCAACCGGAATTAGCTCGGGGTCAGGACTCAGCGCTGTGGGCAGCTCAAGGCCACCTTGGCCAGCGGCAGGGAGTGGGCGAAGGGGCAGTGCTCAGGGCTGCTTCCTCACCTGCTCCTCAGCAGTCTGTCCTCGGGTGTTGCTGTCACTCTATCGTTTACACAGTGACTGTGAAATGACCGCACCCTCTAATGCAGCCACAGCATTATAATCACAGGACTGCTGTCTGTCAGTCAGTCAGGGAGGACAGAATCCCTGTCCCGTCTCCTGGGGCTCCTGTCACCCTGCCTGGCTTGTCCCTGTCCTCCTGGGTTCCCTCCACTCCTGGGAGACTCTGGGCAGGGGTTGACCAGGGGACCGTCCACATGGTGCCTCCTGCCCAGTGGAGCAGCTGCTGGCTTGGTGGCAGCCTGGTCCCTGCCTCTGTCTGACCCTTGGGCCCGCTCAGTCCTTGATGACATGCTGGCACCTGCAGTGGGGACCTGCTGTGTCCTCTGCCTGTCATGGGTGTATTCACCAAAATGCAGCCTCATTCTAGAGCTGAGCGCCAGCTCCCCAGGGCTGCCCTTGGCTGGTGGCTGTCCCAGGAGGGCATCTTTCTCCTGTGCTGCCTGATCACGTTTCATGTGACCGTCCCTGCAGTCCCAGGAGTGTGCCTGTTTTCTTTCCATCTGAGGGAGGTTTTGGGTCTTCTTTGGGGATGAGTGGAGGGAGGGTCACAAAATAACCAGTTTCTTCAGCAAGGTGACCATATGGTGACCCAGCTGGGTCACTGTCTCCTTCCTGCTGGGTGCCTCAGCGACAGTGGAGGACCTGAGCCTTCACAGGCTGGGAGGCTGGTGGTGGTGCACCCCTGCCATCCCAGCGCTCTGGGAGGCTGAGGCAGGGGAATCACACGCTCAAACCCAGCCTGAGCAACTTAGTGAGTAGCAAGATCCCATCAAAAAAAAAATTCTAAAAATGACCGGGACTCTAGCTCCATGTGAAGGTCACGGGATCACATAGAATAAATGAAAGAGAAAGCAATGCTGACAACTACACTTTCCTACCCGTCTCACAGCTGCCCACGTGCAGCTGGGCTGGGTGAGCAGGCAGCGAGGGGAGCAGCAGTCTCACTTGGTCTCGGTGTGTGGCTCCCCGGGGCTGGCACCTGTGATGGCCCCCTGGGTTTTACTGCTTCAGGCCATGGGAGACTTGAATGTCTGTGACCTGAGGGCCAATTGTCCGTCAGAGTTTTATGAGCCACGTGATCTTGCAGCAAAGATGACAATGACAATGGACCTGAATGCACCAACACAGTATCTGTCAGCTGCCACGAGCCCAGTGTGGCAATCAGTGGCCACCAGGACCTCACCCTGAGCCCTCCTGGGAGGCAGGGGCTCCAGCCATGCTCTGCGGACTGAGCAAAGGCCTGCATCAGAGCGCTTCCCTCTGCTGAGCACCAGGCGAGCGAGGGGGGCTGGGGCAGGACCCGTCAGAGACCCCTACGCGTGTGGTGACAGCATGGCTCTGCTCAGCACCTTACTCAGGTGACCGCGGTGGGGGCAGGTTCAGTCCAGTCACTTCTCTGTCAGCGGAGCCTGGCTCTGGACATGACCTGCAGACAGGAGTCCGGTCACCTGCACCTGCTTCTCTGTCACAGCGTCAGCGGAATTTAGAGCCCACCCACCTCTGCCAGGTATCTGAGTCCCAGGGCAACTGGTTCTCATTGTGATTTCTCCTGGTCCCACTGTTTCTTCCCTGGAGTGGTTTTTTGTGAAGGTCCAGTAATTACCACTCCAAATGTGTGCATGGGTGTGTGTGTACATGTGTGTGTGTGTACGTGTGTGTGTGCATGGGTGTGTGTGTACGTGTGTGTGTGCATGGGTGTGTGTGTACATGTGTGTGTGTGTACGTGTGTGTGCATGGGTGTGTGTGTACATGTGTGTGTGTGCATGGGTGTGTGTGAGGACGCAGATCGTACGTGCTGTGCAATGAGCTGAAATGCCCACCGAAGCTGTGATCCCAGAGGCTCTAATCACTGACCATAATTTAGAAGCAGGGTCTTCACAGGGTAGACGAGGGGTGCGGGGCTCTTTAGTGGAGAACTTTAAGGGAGTGTGGACACAGAAGCATGCAGAGACAGTGTCACATGTGCAGAGGGCAGTTCTGGGGGACAGAAGAACCGAAGGACCCTGGGAGGTGGCCAGCAAACCACAGGCTGAGCTGCCCAGCTGTGCCCTCATCCTGCATTCTGGGCTCCACAGCTGTGAGACAGCGCATCCCTGCCTGTAACACTGGTCCTCCCAGTTCACTCCCAGTAGCTGACTTGGAAGCAGCCTGTGTCCATCAGCAAATGAGTGGATACTGTGGTGTCTACACCCTATGGAGTACCACTGTGGTGTCTACACCCCATGGAGTACCACTGTGGTGTCTACACCCCATGGAGTACCGCTGTGGTGTCTACACCCCATGGAGTACCGCTGTGGTGTCTACACCCCATGGAGTACCGCTGTGCTGTCTACACCCCATGGAGTACCGCTGTGGTGTCTACACCCCATGGAGTACCACTGTGGTGTCTACACCCCATGGAGTACTACTGTGGTGTCAAGAAGGATAGAGCTGGGATCTACCTAGAGACCATAATAATAGGTGAAATAAATCAGATACACATGATTAAATATCGCATGGTTTCTTTCATATGAAAACCCCAAATTATAAGTAAATTAAAGAGCAAACTAAAAGATAATAGGAAACAGAGAGATGGACCTCTTGCAAGTAGCAAGGTATGGAGGCTTGGCTGGCAGTGCACGAGATGGGCACGCAGAGGCAGGGACTTTGGAGTCTCCCGGAATGCATGGCTGAGGATTAGCCAGTCCCTGGACTGTAAGTCCAGGTAGGGTCCAACACACTGCACCCCAGTGTAAGCTCCGATCTGTCACTTAGATTGGTCCAAGGCCGGTCACTCTGCAGACCACCCCGACCGTCCCACCTTGCCCTGAGCCCAGCATTACTTCATGCCCAGATGCCCTCTTGCTCTGACCCTTGCTTCCCAGTTCTATGAATGAAAGGCCACAGATAGATAGCCGTTTCACCTATGCTGCTATAGCCTCATTTTGGTGGTGCTTTTCTGTGAGACTTTTCACTGATTCCCACCTTTTGCGTATAGCCTAATCTCACTTGAAATGAGGGACTTTTCCACCTTTTTCTCTGCCTTCTCTTCAGACAAAATCACTTTTTTAACCTCTTGTTGTTGGTAGACAATCACCGGCCACCCTGCGGGGAGAGAGAGAGAGAGAAAGAGAGAGAGAGAGAGAGAGAGGGAGAGAGAGAAAGAGAGAGAGAGGGAGAGAGAGAAAGAGAGGGAGAGAGAGACAGGTGGGGGAACTATTGGCTCAGTTGTGATCACGTGACATTTGGCAGCTTGTACTATCACATTGTAAGATGTCGCTCATTTAGCAAGGTAAGATTTGTTAGAGATGTTTGCTCATCTTGCAGAACTCTCCTGGAACAAGGTACCTGCAATCTGTGGTTTTGGAAACAGTCCAAGAGATGGAGAGAGGAGGGAGGAAGAGAAGGAGATAAGAAAGAATTAAGATGCACCATCTCCTCCTGAAAGTGCAATCGTTACATACTTCAAACACGCACCAATAAATAAAAACACTTTGTATATTGTTTACTGGTGCTATTTTGGTGCAGGGCCCTTGGAAGCTAGTACAGATTTATAAGTGATACATAGCCAGACAATAGATTCAACAACCCGCTTTATATCCATGATTCCTTTTTAAAATTTGCTTTCATTTATATATGTTTCTTAAGTCTTGTTGAAAATAAATATACGTGTAGAAAATATTCATGTCAAATATGCATACATAGCTGTATCTGGACAAATTAATGATTCCCCAGTATGCGCACCCATTTATCCACTATCCATGGTAAGAAACAGAATGTAACTGCGTCCTGGGGGCCAAGTCTTTGCTCCACCCCCGTTACTGAGTCACCACCACCCCTGAAGAAACTGCTTTGTTTCTTTATTTTAAAGAGAATAAATCTGAATGATATAGAACAGGATAAAGCTAATCAGAACAGGACAATGACAGTAGTACAGGACTTCGTGGAAGATGATAGGAAATCAGGATAATAGGAAATCAACAATGGCTACCATAATATATGTGCTGTCTTCAAAATAGCTGCCCATACCATCAGACATAATAAAATCAAACCAAACCAGATAGAACAAAACCAATCCTAAAATGGTACAGGAGTTCAAAACAGGAAATTAACAGTGGTTACCACCTTCCTTTTTTAGACCTTTTCTCTCCTTTCACTTCCACAATATCTACTGTATATCTTGGATTCCACTAACTCCTTCGGTTTTTTAATGCTAGGGAGACAACACAGTGTTCACCTCTAGGAGTCCAAATTATTTCACCCTTGAGCACAATCTCAAGCTGCATCCACTTACCTACAAGAGCCTTGAGATTCTGTTTCTATATAGCTGGGTAGCTTTCCACTGTATAAAAATGCCACATCCTTCTTATCCATTCTGTGGTTGATGGGCAAGCTCCTCCTGCTTTTTTTCTGGCTCCCTGTCACATAGAGCATTGTTTTGTCCCTTTTGACTCTGGGTCTATGAATTTTCTTTCAAGTTAAATGTGTTTCTTGTATGTAGCATATTGATGGATCTTGTTTCTTGATCCACTCTGCCTGGATTTCTATTGGTGAATTGAATCCATCTACATTAATGGTTACAACCAGCATGCATCGGCTCATCTCTGCCATGCTGTCCTCCTGCCATTGGTGCCCCCATGTTTCCCCTTCTTTCAGTTGCCTGCCCTATTTGGTGATCCCCCTCTACTGCTGTTCCTGGAATCATGATCATCTTTACTTCTCTCTAGAATATCCTTCACTGCTCTTTGTAGGGTTGGTTTGTGGTCATGAATTCTTTCAGTTGTTCTTTGTCATGCAAGTATCTTATTTTTCCATCAATTTTGAAAGATAGTTTTGCTGGGTACCTCAATCTGGGCTGGAAGTTGTTTTCTTTTAGGATTTGAAATACTTCACTCTAAGCTCTTCTTGACTTGATGGTTTGTGTTGAGAAGGCTGCTGTGATTCTGATGAGTTTTCTTTTATAGATATTATGTTTCCTTTGTCTAACAGTCTTCAATATATTGTTCTTGTGCTGAACTTCTGGGATCTTGATTTTTTTTTTTTGTTTTTGTTTTCTTTTTTGTTTATGCTGCCGAGCCAAGCCCTTGGCCCCGGATCTTGATTATTATATGTGTGGGCGTAGACTTATTTTGGTTATGGATAGTTGTAGTTTTATATGCCTCATTTATTTGTATGGGAGGTCCTTTGCTTATGTTTGGAGAGTTTTCTGATATTACTTCTGTAAATAGTCTTTTAATGTCATTTTGTTGACCTCAGCTTTTTTGCAAACACCTATCAATTTTAAGTTATTTTTCTTTACATTGTCTTGCAGCTATTGAATTGTTACTTCCTGGTACCTTGCTATTTTTGAGGGATCTTTCCTTTCACAATTGCTAGCTGCAATCCTGTCTTCAAGGTCTGAAAGTCTATTTTCAATCTCTTTCAAGAGGGCTTGCCAGCTTTCAATTGACTTTTTAATTTCCTGGATATCTCTTTGAATCTGTTTCATGCATTTTAATTCCTTCCTATATTGCTCACTCAAGGTTTCTATCACTTTCTTATCCTCTTCTTTTTTTTTATCTATGTCTTCTTTAGATATTCAGCAATTCTTTCATTATGTTCGTGATTTCTTTTACCTGAGATATTATTTCTAACCTGATCACTTTCACAGCCTCCTGAAGTTGTTTCTTTACTTCAGTTTCTGTTCCTTTCAGAGATTTCAGGTGGGTGATTTCCAATTTCTTCCATGTCTATATCTCCCAGACTTGTTCGGTGTGGGCTGGAGGTCTGAGGTTGCCTTTTGCTGCTTCATCTTGACATTCTCCTGGTTCCTCCTGGCAAGCCAGTTGTGGGGGCCCAGGCACTTCCCATGTTGGCTGCTCTTCTGTGGGGTAGGGGGATGGGCCAGGCACCTGGGATTCTCTGAACTGAGGTTCCTGGGAGGCAGTGGGGTGTGGGGTGGGCTTCTCCAGAGCTGCACAGGTACTCCGAGGCCTCCCTGGTGGCCATGGGTGCGTGGTGGTGGGGCTGCTGCTTCTTTCAACCTGCGTGGCTACACCGGGCTCCCTGATGCTAGCAGGTGTACAGGGGCAGGTCTGTCCACAGCCCCGTTCTTACTCCTGTCAGCAAAGATGAGTCTCTGATCCCAGAGTCCAGGGATGGAGTGATGTGTCACTTGCTGCTTTGTGTCTGTCAGTTTGTTTACCATTGTGCACACCATGCATCCACACTGTAGGTGGGTAGTGTGGCACTGTGTGACCTACCGTTGTGTCACTGTGTCTTACTGTAACTTTTTTTTTATTGGTACCAGGGATCAAACTCATGACCACATGCTTGCCAGGCAGGCACTTATGCTGCTGAGCTAAATCCCCAGCCCTATTGTGTCACTGTGGACTCACTTTACCACTGGGGGATCTGGAGGACTACTGTAACTAGTGTCGCTGTGCACATCTGTGTGAGTCACTGGTGCACATTCATAGGCATTTCAGGTGAGTGCATGCAGTGAGCTGCTAAACTGAAGAGTGTGCGTGGGCTGGGGTTGGGCAAAAACTGTCAGCTTGGTACAGATGTTTAGGGTGCCCTTCACATCCTCCAACACTCACAGTGGTAAACACGGTACAACACTTTTGTCCTCTCCCTCCCTCCTTGCTCTCCTTCCTTCCTTTTTCCAAGTTCAGTGTGTATTCATTACTTCTTTCTCTTCCTATTATTTATAACTGTAGCCCTTCTGGGAAATACCTACTGCTATTCTGCTCAGTTTTATTTGCATTTCCCTGCTAAATTTCTCATATGCTGCCTGGCTACCTGAATAGACTCTTCTATGAAGTACCTTTGCAAGTTTTGGATTTTTCAATGTTCTTTTTAAGTTTTCTTACAGGTATATAAAAATTCTCCATCTCTTCTAGGCCCAGGTCCTTTGTTAGACACATGAGATGCAGACAGATGTCTTGCAAAATTTTACCCAACTTATTAAATTGTGAATTTCATGAACAGAAATTCTTAATTCTGATGAAGAAATATGCATTTTGTCTTTTCTGGTAGCACACTTTGCATTGTGTCTGAGACATCTTTGTGGACCCCAAGGTCATTTAGATTCTTTACATTTCTGGGCTAATCTTCAACATATCTGGAATTTGTTTTTGTGTATGGTGTGCAGTAAGGGTCAAAATGCATTTGTAAAATTGGCATGCCATTATTTCTGTGGCATTTGTTGAAATACACACACACACACACACACACACACACAGACTCACACACATATACACACACTGTAGATAATCCAGTTGGACTACAGGTGTTTCAGTTTTCCTATTCCTTTTCCAGATCTTCTTGAGTCTTTTTTCTTCATAATTTCATATTTTCAAAATACCTGTTAGCATTTTGGTTAAGATTGTGTTAAACCCATTGGTGAAGTCACAGCTGACTCTCAGTGCCTCAGTCCATGAACACAGAACACCCCTTATTTATTTAGGCATTCTGCTTTTCTTTAGAATTCCCAGCTTGATTGCATTGCTAGGTTAACACCTACCTGATGTCTCTTCAGCACTGCTGTGGTTTGTGCCATGTTTACCAGGATACCCCACGCTCTGTCGTGGGATGAAGGGACTGTGGTACGTAGTCACGTGCGGACATTTGGCCAGTGGACTTACTAACTTGGCAATCACGTTAGTTTTGCCTCTTTTTAATCACCTGTGAATAAATGCATGTTCATTTCTTCCTGTCTAGTCTTCACATATTTTCTTTCCTTAAAATGGTGGTGATGACCTCAAAGAAAGCTACTCAGGTATAAGTGTTTCCCTTACTGAGAGCAGGGAGAATCGCTGGAATATTTCATAATAAAAAATAATAATTTCAGTAGGCTTCACTATGCATCCGCCGTATTAGATTGAGGAAGTCCTTTTTATTCCTTGTGAATTTTTAAAGAATGCCTTTATACTGTACTGAATATATATATTTTTATTTATACTTTATACTGTATTGAATATATTTTGTTTGTATATATTGAGATTTTTACACAGTGAGTTGCAATGATTTACTTTTAATGCTGAACCAAACTTGCATTCCAAGAATAAATCCCACCTTATCCTGACAGTTCATAGAGTCCACATATCAACTGATTTGATTTTCTAAAATGTTCTTTAGAAATTGTATATCTATATAAAAGTGCTTACCTATAATTTTCTTTTTCGTAATCTTCCAATCAGATTTTGGTATGATTTTGCTGAGCTCATGAAATATCGTGCAGTACCCTCAGTATTTTTATAGTCTGAACTAGTTTGTGTAAGATGAGTACTTCTTTCTTCTCTAAATGTTTAGAAAATTTTCTCAGTGCACTGATACGCTTGGATGTGTGTGTGTGCATGTGCATGTGTAAAAGCATTTTAATTAAGTAACAAAGTTATTTGTAAGACATAAGGCTCCTAACATTTTAAATTTACTTTTGTCTTTCTTTTGGAAAACTTCTCTTATTTTTGAAGAATTCATGTAACATTTTATTTAAATTTATTGGTATAAGAATTATGCATATCATCTCTTGAAATCTTTTCCGGGTCTGTAAGGTGCCCGGCTGGGGCTGGGCGGGCTGGGGCTGGGCGGGCTGGGCGGGCTGGCCTGTGGTGTAGCAGCGCAGTGTCAGAGTCCCTCTTCCTGTTGTTCGACGCGGGCATTTTTGTCTTTAACATTTTAATTTTTTTCTTTTATTTTTGCTGGATTTAAGAGATTTGGATTCTCAGCTCCTTCAGGTAGTTATAGATTATTTTGTATTTGGCTTCTGTGTATACGTGTAATATACACATTCAATGACACAAATTTCCTCTTAAATCCTGTTTTCTCTTCACCTCAGAACTTTTATTATGTTGCATTCTCATTATTTAGTTACAAATATTTTCTCGTTCTCTTTGAGGTTGCTTCCTTGATGCGTCAGTTTTAAGTACATTACTTCATTTTCAATATTGTAAGTTCCTGATCATATTTTTCATAGATTTAATGGATTACAGCCCTCACTATACAAGGTAATCTTCATGATTTTAATGTGTTGACATTTGTTGACATGCATTTTATGATGCTTTGCAGTTTTTGTTTATCCTAAAAATTCATATTTTCTGATTGCTGCTTGGTGACAGCTTGTCCTGAACAGAGAATTGAGCAGGGTGCCCAAGGGCAGCAGCGGGTCTGTGAGTGATTTGGAAGGAGAAGACAAGACCTGCCCACAGTGCGGGAGCAGCCGGAGCAGGGCTCACCCCCATGGCTCTGTGATGCAGGGCTCAAGCTGGGGGGTGTGGGAGGGACGGAGGTCTGGTCTGAGGGTGACTTCTGCCGTGAGCAGTTGGACTCTTTCCCTCCCTCAGAGGTGGATTAGCAGCTCCTGGCTTCTGAAGCCTTCAGGGGTCAAATCTGCAGGGTTGGTGACCTGGTGACAGGGTGACCTGGAGACAGGGTGGTGTCCCCATCAGCTGCAGAGGTCTCTGGTGCAGTGGGCTGGCCTGTGGTGTAGCAGCCAAGTGTCGGGGTTCCTCTTCCTTGTTAGACCCGGGCATCCCGGGCCTGGTCTCAGGAGGTGGATCCAGTCCCAGGAAGGGCTCCCTGCCCTCCTTGCTGGCCGTTTCCTACCTGATGCCTCAGGTCCCCCAGGAAGCGGGTCCAGGCCTGGTGTGTGTGTGTGGGTGGGGACATAACAGAGTGGAGGGTGTGAGTGTGGACCTCTCTTCCTTTTCCAGCCTTTCCTTGGCCACCTCCTGCCTTGCAGGGCCTGGCCACCCCCGGCTGCCCCGGGCTCCCTTGGCCCAGCCAGACCACTCCCGACAGACTCTCCCACTGGTGCGGACACTCGCTTCTCTGCCAGAGCCTGCTCTGTGCCCCTTCTCTGAGCTCCCCTTTTTGTTCCTGCCACCTGGCTTCTCTGTACTGCTCACGTCGCACTCTGCGACTGTCACTCCCTGCCTTCCCACAGTGACAGCTCCTGGGCCACAGAGCCCTCCTGTGCCACTTGGGTGTCCCCACCAGGACTTCACATGGATCTGTGCAGCTCACCTCGACCCTGAATGCGACCTTGAACCCCGTGGGTCTTCTGCCTGTGACTGGGCAAGTGTGTGTGACTTCTTCAAGCAAAGAGACTGGGCAAGTGTGTGTGACTTCTTCAAGCAAAGAGTCGGAGGGTCTGGGCTTTGCGGTGTGATGTTTCATAAGTGAGCCGAAGAGAAGAGGCATTAAGAATGCCACTATTAGCTCAGCGGTGGAAGCAAACAAGATCAAGTCACCTCCACCTGGGAGGGTCAGGATTTCCACTCCCCACGCAGTAATTTCGGGAATCTGCCATCTGAAATCGGGAAGGCAGTCAGGAGCGCTCGGGTCTCGCCTGGAGGCCCGGGGCTCCCGGTGGCAGGGTCCAGGGACCAGCTCTCTTCTCTGAGTCCAGCACCGCGGCTGCGCCGGAGGAGGGGCAGGAGAAGGTCCCAGTGTCCCCCATGCTTGGTGACTTACAGGTGCGGATGCGGCTCTTCACCTGCAGGCTGTGACCTCCGAATGGCCTTGTGTGTGTCAGTGCCCTCCCGTTGGGAACAGGGGTTCTAGTCACATCTGCCTGCACGGTCATGGTGGGAATGACCTGACACAGACAAGCTGCTCAGAGCAGCAGAACGCCTGGCCAGCTGCAGGTGTGGCGATGGTCATTCTCAGTGAAGTCCACCCTCCTTGCATTTCCCACGGCCTCACCGAACTCGGCAGCCCAGAGTCACAGACAGGAGCCCTCGGACTTGAGCTGAGCCTCAGCTCCTGCTGAGGGGCACCCTAGGGAACCCCCTCAAGCAGCTTTTGTTGACCTTCCAGGTAAACTTTAATCTTGGTTTGCTCATTGATTAACCGATTGACTCAACAAATGTTTGTTGAGACAACCTTATACAAAGTGCCTCACTCAATAAGGCCTGCTGCAACTCCTGACCTGGAGTTTGCACCTTTGTAATGAGGTAATCAGCATTTAGAAGACACCACTGTCCTTTGTTTCACCAGCCACGCATGAAGTTCCTGCACTATGACCAGCGTCAGAGGTACACAGAGGAAAAAGAGGGCCTGCCCCGGGGTCTCACAGTCCTGCAGCAGGACAAAGTTTTAGAATTGGATCATTGAGGTCAAAGCTGTTTTCTTGAGTGATTTTTTTTGCTTTTCATTTTTGGTGCTGGGATTGAACTCAAGGCCTCAGTCATGTTAGGAAAGTGCCACAGCTCTGAGCTGCGTTTCCAGACCGAGTTTCTAGTTTTAGTACACAAATGCATACAGCAGAGAGGTGAGCAGAGGACAGCGTGATCAGAAGGCTGTTTCTGGGGCAGAACACCCAACACCTGCAACTTAAAGCAAGATTTACCCAGCTTGCGGTTTCCAGTGGGTTCAGTCCATGGTCAGCTGGGTTCAAGAGAGAAGCAGTATGGAAGAGAGGCCTGGGGAGGAAGGCTGCTCACCCCACGGCAGCCAGGAAGGGAACAGAGGGAGAGAGGAAGGAGGAGAAGGAGGAGGAAGAGGAGCCTGCGACAAGAACCCTTCCTTGTAGGTCACACCCCAGTGACCTCCCACCAGCTCTGCCTCCCACGGCATAGCCCCCCAGGAACCTGTCAGCAGACTGACACAGAGCTCCCGTCATCCGGTGACCTCCCCAAAGCCCAGCTCTGAGTATGAGAGACTTCTAGGGACATTTCCGATCTAAACCCTAACGCAAGGCCGATCTCTCCCTCAGACTCTCCTGTGAGCCAGTGTGTGTTTCCTGGCATTCGCCAAGGAGTGCCAAGGGAAGCTCACCTGTGGGGAAATAGAGGCTGCAGCTTTGCCAGGTGAGAAGACGTCTGCTCAGCACCCCGCATGCCTCAGCCCTGCTCTGAGCCCCACTGACCTTGCAAACCCACAGAAAACTTATTCTGTCCAACGTTTTCCACACTTACGTCACCCTGGACACTTTTCCTGTGATACACAACACTGAAGCAAAATTCCACCTAGGGACTAAATTTTACCTATAACTGAAATGCCACCTAGCAAGGGGTTTCTGTGTGGTTCTGTAGTACATAGTGTGCTCACAAAAGGTTGGAAAAGAGCTCATCTCCATAAATAACCATCCTGCCTCGAGAACTCTTCTCTCTGTATAAAAATATGAACACACATAAGAGAGTTAAATCACCTAAAAACATATTCCCTAAGCTCCTAATGTTCTGTTTCCTCATCACCTCGTGAAGAAATGCCAAAAGTCATAATGGCATACTAAGACACAGTCCCATAATACTCAGGTCTAATTTTTATTTGTTTATTTGTTCTTTTGGTACCAGGGATCACACCCATAACCTTGCGCTTGCCAGGCAGGTGCTTATGCTGCTGGGCTAAATCCCCAGCCCTTGAGTCTAATTAAAAAAAAAAAATCCTGTTTTCCTGAAAATGCAAGGAACTCTCTCATTTAGCAGTGACTAAATCTGATTGGTGAATAGTCCAGCTGCGAATCACGTGTCTTCTCCCTGTTTCAGGGCTGGCTTTCCGTCTCTCCTTACGCCATTAGTTCGGGCTGAGCTCATACGGGTTTAAAGCCTGTGTTATGGGAGAGGGAAACCGGAAGGAGGCTGAGGCAGAGGGCTGCTGAGGTCACTGCACGGTGGGGTTGAGCCAGGGCCTGACTGGCCACCTCCTTCCCTGACCAACGCGTCCTTGGGGGCTCTGGCTGGAGCCTCGCTTGGTGGGACCACCTGTCCCGGGGCTGCGTCCCTGGTTTCCGGGTCCCCTGCTGGGCAAATCCCAGTCCCACTATCCCCTGGTTCACACCTGACTCCAGGCTGCTTCAAATCTGCTCCTCTGTCTCCGAGGCTGCTTTGGCCACATCCAAGGAGGCAACAGCCTTACACTTTGAACTGTCCTTGCCTTAAAACCCCACTGCTAGCCAGGCCCGCTGCAATCCCTGCACTCTGGGAGGCTGAGGCAGGAGGATAGCAAATTCAAATCCAGTCTAGGCAACATGGTGACTTAGCGAGATGGTGTCTCAAAAGATAAAACAAAACAAAAAAAAGGGCTGAAGATGCAGCACAGTGCCGAGGACCTGGGTTCAGTCCGCAGTTTTGGGACCTCGCCACAGCTGCTGTGCTGACCTCTCCACCACTGCATCTGGAAACCTAGCTGCCCTGGGTGCCCTGCCCGGCGGCCACTGGGGCTCAGGGCTTCTCCGGGGTCCCTCCCCGCCTCCTCTTCTTCCTCCTCTTTCTCCCTCCCCCTCTTCTCCTGCTCCCTCCTCCTCTCCACTTCCCCTCTCCTTTCCCTCCTCTGCGGGTCCTCTTTGTCCTGGCTGTCTAGGTCACTGCAGTTTGACTCGAGGCTGGGTCTGGGTGGCATCAGCAGCACCTGGCACTGAGAGAAAGGACCCTCAGGTAGGGGTGCCCGAGTCAGAGCCCACACGTGTGTGAGAGCCGGGGCAGTTTTTGTGAGCGGCTGGGCATCAGCGGCTATCCCTGCCCACTCCGCCACCCCAGCCCTGCTCCGGGCGCCTCCCCAGCTGCCTCCCTGGACGGCGCTGTCTCCCAGCATCTTTGCTGCTTTGGCGGTGCCATGGGTGCCTAAGGGATCCTCCAGGGTCTGCACTCCTCCTCTGGAAACTCAGCCCTGCTCCACCAGCACCCTAACCCCACCCATGGCTCAGAGAGCACCCGAACTCCAGCCCTGGGGCTCCAGGACCTACCGCACCTGTCTGGCCTCCGCCCTGCGGCTGTGTGAGCAGCAGCTCAGCAGGACCAAACTCCTCTCCGAGCGAGCACTCTCTCCTCTCTGCTGTGGATGTCAGCATCTCCTGTGCAACCCTAACCCCGCCCAGCCCCCACTGCACTCCAGGCCTGCAACTGGAGAGACCCAACCCACCTCACCATCCTCCAAGGCCCCAGCCCCTCTGCTGGCTGTGCCTCCCGCCCCTGCCCTCCTCCTGGGGCCAAGCGAACACAGCCCAGCTCCTGGGTGAGGCTCAGCTCCCCCAGTCTGTGCAGCTGCCGCCTGTTTCCCAACCTCAGTCACCAAATTCGGTCACCGGTCAGGGGAATCAACACGCTGTTCCCTGAGATCATCCTCGGGATGGGGAACCTAAGCGGCCATACAGACTTTTGCCTTCACTCCAGACACAGAACCATGGCTGGGAAGGGAGGGATGGAGAGAGAGAGGGAGAGAGACAGAGACATACAGAGAAATAGAAAAAGAGAGAGAAAATAGAAATAGGGAAATAGAGAGAAATTGAGAAATACAGAGAAATAGAGAAAGAGAGAAAATAGAAATAGAGAAATAGAAATTGAGAAATACAGAGAGAAATAGAGAAACAGAAACAGAGAAATAGAAAAATAGAGAAATAGAAACAGAGAGAGAGAGGGGCTGGGGGATTTAGCTCAGCGGCATAAGTGCCTGACTGGCAAGTACAAGGTTGTGAGTTCGATCCCCAGTACCAGAGAGAGAGAGAGAGAGAGAGAGAATGAAGAAACATAGAGAGAGAGAGAAAACCAGAGAAAGAGAGAAACAGAGAGAAATAGAAATGGAGAAATAGATAGGGAAAGCGAGAGAGAAACGGAGAAAGAGGCGAAAAGAGAAATAGAAATAGAAAAACAGGGAAAGAGAGAGAAATAGAGCATCTGCCTTGTCGCAGGCAGCCTTTCCCACACTCCATACCAGGTTCTCTTCCAGTGCGACTCAGCGGGGTCCAGAGCGACTCCAAGCCCCGTGGAGCAGGGTGCTGGGCCACACGGGTGCACTCAAAGCTCTGCTCTGACACAGCCAGGGGCCGGGCGTGAAGCCGCCTGCGTCCGGCGGGAGGGAGCCAGGGAGCGGCGGGTGCAGGGTGCTCCTGGCCTGGGCCTCAGTTTGATCTTTCCGTTGACTCTGCCTGCAGCCTGGCTTTGCCGACTTCCAATGGAAAGCCCTCACGGTGGACAGGGTTAGGGTTGGCAGGGGCGGGGCGTGGATGCAGATTGCTTGACAAAGAAGGCGGAGGAAAAGCGCAGATTTCTCCTGGGGTCGGCCTGGCCTGTCCTTCTCTGTGAGGTGCGAAGCCGTCTGTCCTGCGTTCACCTCATACTCTGCTGCCCAGGCTCTTTAGGACAGCCAATGATGTCACCTTCTGACCTATCGTCTTGGCCTGGCCATCAGTGACCAGCAGCTAGTGGAGGTGTCCTTTGCATCTGTTATTCTAAAGCTGTGGTCAGGATTGTGACACACTCTACCCCGCCAGATGCCTCCTTCCAGGACAAAGCTCACCTGGAGGAGCAGCTGCTGGGAGGAGGAGGAGTGGGAAGGAGAGAGAGGAGGGAGAGACCGTGGGAGAGGACCAGGACAGGAGGAGGGAGGAAGCCCAGCCTCACCCTGGTCCTGGCAGAAGAACGGCAGAAGGGGGCACCCTGGAGCTGGCAGAATAGAAAGCTCTGGGGACTCATTGCTCCCCAAACCTAGAAAAGCCAAGATCCAGTTACATGGGCGGCAGAAAAGACCCACATGAAGTATAATCCCGCACAAAATCACCCCAAGAATAGGGGATGCAACAGTGTTCCTGAGATAAGACTGCACGAAGAGGTCCGCACCAAACGGCCAAGGCAAGAGCTGCAGTACTGCAAAGTGAACTAAGAGAAGCAGAGAAAATAACATTAAGGGATAAAGGACGGAGATTTGTTGTGTCCTTGTGCCAGCTCTGCACGGCGAATGCAGTCATTGTGCCAGGCAAACGTGGGCTACCAAAAAGGGGCCAAAAAGAAGATGATAATAAAGATCAGCATAACAGAATTAGCAAAGCTCAACATCGAAGTGGCAGAATTCAAAATAGATCCCAGAGGTCGTGCAAAGCCACGTCAAGACCCAAACAAAGCAGCAGCAGTGACTACGGTCACCACCTGAGTGCCAGCCCTGCCAGCGAGACCGTGGTCTTCTGCGGGGAGGCACAGAGCTGTGACCGTTTAAATGCAGAAGTCACCCCAGCAGGGCTCGCCACCCTAGAAGAAAGGGCGCACCTTGTTTTGGACACACCTGACTGTGGACAACTGCCACATTTGGCATCTTTAACGAACAGCTTGAAAGTGGTGAATTGAGGTGACTCGGTTCTTTATAGACTTTTGGATGTTTTCAAGATGTCCTACCCTGAACCCTTATTAGCTTTTCACATCCCCAGAAGGTTTCAGAGATGGACAATGAGGAGGTCTTGGTGGCTCTCTAATCACTGAGCTGTAACACCCCACATTCACGACTTAAAGGGCAAGAGATTTATTCTGGCTGTAGTCCGCAGAGGGCTTGGTCCACGGTCAGCGGGCTCCATGGTGGGAGGGTCTGGCGGAGGCGAGCTGCTTGCAGCATGGCGGACAGGAAGCAGAGAGCAAAGCAAAGGGCTGGGAGGGAGCTGGGCCTTTCCAGGTCACATTGCATTGATTTTTTTCTCCTGCAGACCCCAGCTCCCGACGGTAAGTCAGTCTCAGGCTCATGATCCAACTGTCCTCTCTTGGGGACATTCTTGATATAAACCATAGCAAGAGAAAACTTTTCTTTTTGGTACTGGGGACTGAGCCTAGGCCCTTCACACTAAGCTAAAGCCCCAGATCTTTTTAAATTTCCGTTTTGAGACAAGGTTTCACTGAATTGCTTAGGCTAGGCTTACACTTGTGATCCTCCTGCCTCAGCCTTCCAGGGTGCTAGGATCACACACATGCATTGGCTTATCTGTCTCCTAGGGGAGACATGTAAAGTTAACAAGCAGTCACTTCATGTGAGAAATCCTTACAGATTCTGATAGTGAAATGAGTGTTGACTAAAGACGTGAACTTCTGGGAGTCTAATCCAACTAAGTCTGACTCCCAGCATCAGGCAAGCAGACACGGCCTCCTGGGGGAGGACACAGCCTCCTGGGGGAGTACACGGCCTCCTGGGGGAGACACACCTTCCTGGGGGAGGACACGGCCTCCTGGGGAGCACACGGCCTCCTGGGGGAGGACACGGCCTCTTGGGGGAGGGCACGGCCTCCTGGGGGAGACACGGCCTCCTGGGGGAGGACACGACCTCCTGGGGAGGACACGGCCTCCTGCGGGGGAGGACACTGCTCTCATTCGCACCCTTGCGAGCATCTGTCTGTGAGGGAGGGGTGCCCTGCGGCTGCACAGGGACGGGAAGCCTAATTGGCAGAGAGCTCCTTTCTGCAGTGGGCTTTCAATGCAGTTCAAGCAGTGCCCCTTGCTGGGAAGGCTTTGGGGGTGGCGGGGTCCCCACTGAAGCCTCTGCACCCACCTGTCAGAGCAGCTCCTACCTTGCTCCTACTTGGCTGCAGGGAGTGTTTGCTGATGGCCTCGCCTTCCTGTTGCTCCTTCAGGCTGGCTGCGCTTGGGGCTCAGTGTGCTTCCTCCATGGCCTGCAGGGTTCCTCCAGGGGACATCCTGCCTCCCCCAGGGCTGGTGTGGTCCAGTCTGGGTGGGAGCTTAGGGCCTGGGTGAAATGTGTCCAAGCTCGTGGAAAGCGAAGGCTGCAGGTGAGGAGATGCTTCCTACCGAGCGAGGTCGTGGGCAGAACTGGGACAGTGGGCTCCTGGCCGAGCGCTGTGGGGCTGGAAGGCTGCTGGGGCTCTGGGTGATCAGCGGACCCTCTGTCCAGAGCAAGAGCCACCGATCTATGGGGATCACCCTCCCCCCACCCTCCCTGCTAAACCGCTGTCCAGGCCCATCACGGACTCGGTAGGTCAGGGTGGAAGAGGACCTGCCTCCCCTGCAGCCCTGGTGGAAGGGCTGGGTACCTCTCTGGTAATTAAAGGGAAGTCACTGCGTGGGCTGAGTGTCCTCTACACTGTGACATTTCTTCCCTGCTTGGAAAGGGCCTGGGGTCTGAGGATTGGTCACCAAAACCCCTTCTGTCTTTACTTGTGGCAGCTGCTTCACAGTCTGGGGATGAGCAGCATAGATTCATGGTCACCCTACAGTCACCAGGTGTCTCAGTTACCTTTCTCTTTGCTGAGTCAAAACACCCAACACCAGAGTTAAAGGAGGAGACGTTCATTTGGCTTACAGTCTGTAGAGGTTCAGTCCAAGGTCGGCTGGCTCCAAGGCAGCACAGCAGGAGAGGGCATCACAGGAGAAACAGTCCACGGCAGGGCAGGCAGGCAGCTGCAGCAGCCATGGGCCTGGCTTCCTCCTCCGCTTTTATCCTGCACATTGTGTTGATGACTTGACATCAGGGGTAATGCTATTGATTGGTGCCACTCACACCCAGGGTGGGGCTCCCACCATCCACACCCCTAACCCCAGTATCACACCCTTGATCCACATTCACACACCCTGCTCCAGCCAGCCTCGAAACACCCCACCTAGGACCACACGAGGCTTGGAGGGAACATCTGGGTACCAGCCTTCGCCCCAGGACTTTGGGCAACATTCCCTGTCTCGCAAAGAAAAATATATAAACAAACCAGTAAAGTTAGCGGTCATGGAAGCTGGTTACCAAGTAAGCTGTTTCTGCATGAAACTAAACAATACATTTTTTGGTAAGAGTAATTTAATGTACTCCTTTGAAAGCAAGAAAATTCAAAACTAGCTGGGCACAGTGGCCACCGCCTGTAATCCCAGCCGCCCAAAGCCTGAGGCAGAAGAAAGATCACAAGTTTAAGGCCAGTCCAGGCAATTTAGCAAGACCTTGTCTTGAAATTAAAAAAAAAAAAAATAAAAAGGGTTAAGGATATAATTTGACCTGGGTTCAATCTTTCCTAGCCAAAAAAAAAGTTTTCCATTGTTTAGTCCAGGAAATAAATGAAAAAGGTTTAACCAGTATATATGAATTTAGCTATGGAATTTCCCTAGAGGGGATTTACTTAAGTACATGTTTGTTATTTTACACTAACGGCTGAGGTGTAATAAACAAGTCATATGTTACCTCATTAGTGAGTGAACGGCAGTCTCAGAGGTGGTTCTCCAGGAAGGCAGTTAGGGGTTGCAGAGAGAAGGCGCTAGGTGCGCGAAGACCTGCTGACCAGGATCTGGCAACTCCCCGGGCCTCTGCCCTGCGGGGCACAGAGACCTCTGGGCAAACAGCAAGCACAACACACCCACGTTGACTCTCAATTTAGTTTTTAAATACTAAAGTGTTACTTGTGAACCTTGTTAGTGGGCTCCAGAGTACAGCGATGTAATGGCTTATTTTTGATATTGAGGGGAGCTGGAAACATAAACAGAGACATCGTTTTTCATGAACACCCATGGAGGGAGAAAGGCCGAAGGGCTGAGGTCAGGGTCAGGGTCAAAATGGGGTCAAGGTCAGGGCTGGGGTCAGGGTTCACTGCTCCTTTCTGATCTCGGCACCATCAGCTGTCCCCAGGGTCGTCACTTCACTAGGGCACTCTGTGACCCTCCCTGGTCTCCCCAGGCCTGAGCCTCCTGGAGCCGCTCAGTCCGAGCTGCAGAGTGTCACCTGGGAGCCCCACGCCACCTGCCACCCGCTGTGCCAGTCTCCAGGAGAACACCCCGTCTGTCCTGCCTTCTAGAAGCAGGGTGTCTGCCCCCATTTCTGCCCGATGAAAGGAAGACACACAGCGGCCTTCCTGGCAAGTGCAAAGTCATGAGTGCGACCCCAATACCTTCCCCACTGCAGGAAAAGGAAAACCTAGCCACAGAGTCCATGGTTTCGGGCAGGGGCTGTGTCCTCCACAAAGCACGTGCACCAGCAGTGCAGCCCACCCCACAGCCGCGTGGAGGCCCCAGCTTTCCCTGCCGCCTCCTCTGACAGCTGTCACATGCTGTTCCCACGGGGAGGACGGAAGTGGGACTCAGGCTCTGGGCCCGCGGGTGAACCAGGACTCCAGCGACATTTGTCCTGGAGGTGACCTCCGGGTTCATGTCCTGTTATCTCCAGGAAGGGAAACCCACCATTTCAGTGGAAACTGCAGCTTTCTCTCAAAGCGTGGGAGCCCGGTCCTTGTGAAACTCTGCTGAGCCGAGCTGAGGCTCCACTGGCGGCGGCCTCCTGTCTCTCTGTGCTGTCCCTGCGTTGTCCTCTCTGTCCGCCAGACGCACACTTCGTTGGCTTCGGGAGCTCAGCACCCGAGTGGCCCCGACAGTGAGGAACAGCCAGGGCTTGGTCTGCGGAGGCCGGCAGCCCTCAGACCCCGGGTGAGCAGCGTCCCCGAGGCTCCCGCAGGCCCCGCGCTGTCCCTGCGGGCCGTGGAGCAACGCCAGGGGCGCAGGAGCCTCGGGTGTGGGAAATGCTCCACACTGGGTTTGGCTGGACTCTCCTTCAGGCCGGACTTTGCCTGAGACGAGCAGTGCAGCCGCAGAGGCCGAGGCTGGGGTCTGACGGCGCTGCAGCAGGAGACCCTGTGGACTGGGGTGGCAGTGGCCCAGGCGCTGAGCCGGGCTTGGGACCGCTGCAGGTGCGTAGGAGCTGCACAGCACGAGGCGGGGCCGGTGACTTTCTGGTCTGCAGCCTCCTTGGGTACAACTGCAGGTTCTCGTCTCTTCTCGCCCAAGTAGAGATGAAGGCCACAAGGAGGAAGCCCGTGAGGCCATCAGGGAGCCCTGGTCCCCTTACTCTGCGTGACACTTGTCCTCAGGGCTCCCCCCGCCGTGGACCTGCAAGCTGACTGAGTGCATCATCGCTGCTCTGTCCCGGGCCCTGCCCACCAGAGCCCAGCCACCCGCCTCTTCCGGATCCCGACTGGCTCCCAAGCCCTGGCCTCCGGCGCCTGGACCCCGGCTTGGGTTTCCCATGTGCCCACTGGTGGCTCCCATGTCCTCCCTGAAGCACTGGCGTGTGACCCGTGTGCTGTGACTCCACACGAGTCTAGAGACCTGAGCTGTCCCCAGGGGGAGGCGGCTGAGCAGCCCTGGCTGGACGGAGGCCACTCACCAGCTCCTGCTCAAGGACCTGGCTTCTCCGCCCTCAGAGCAGCGCTTGGTGCTCCTCAGGGAGACATGAGCACAGTGGTGGCAAGCGCGTGGGCTGAGTCCTCTCCTGGGCTCACACGGGTCCCTGTCTGCTCCCGCCAGGTCTGGCGGGCTTGGCACGGGGCAGGCAGGCAGGCGCGTTAAATGGCTTTAACAACCTCTGTCCCTCAGCACACGCACCAGGGACGTCACTCATCAGCTTTGCCGCTCCAGGCTGTCTGGGGACCGAGCGGCTTCAGTAAACGAGGTCATAGACATTGAATGTGCTCTGGGCTGAAGCAGAGGCCATGGACTTGTACCCCAGGGATACCGGCCTCCTGGCATGTGTGGAGAGAGCGTCTTGCTATTTTGGAACAAGGCAACAGAGAAGAAAGATGAAAGGTTAAAGTCAATGCTTGAAGAAAACAGTTTCTTTTCTTTTCTTTTTTTTTTCACCATCTTCCTCCAAAGTTGTTCCTTTCTTCATTTAAAAGGTGAAGAAAATCCCCAGACCTTGGGCTCCCACTACGGCGTTAATCTGCCATAAAAAGAGACGAAGCGCCCAGCCCTGAGGCTTGGGAGACCCTGGTGTGTGGGAGACAGTGACAGAGGCCACTGGGAGACACCGCTGGGTGTGCTCTGTTCCCAGGGCATAGCAGGGGGGCGCAGTGGGGACGCTGGCCATCGCAGTCTCCCTGAGGGCTGGGCTCCTGGTCAAGCCCACTGTGAAGGTTTCATCACCCTACTCCCTAAGGGCGCCCACTGGATTAGTCACTTGTCCATTGCTGAGACAAAGTATCTGACATCCATGACCTAACGGGAATTTCAGTCCATGGTCCCAGTGGACACAGTAGTGGAGGGGAAGCTGCTCCATGGCAGACAGAGACAGAGCCAGTGAGCCACGGCCAGCAAGAGGAGGGCGTTGGGGCCAAGAATTCATCCTTCCGGGTCCCAGCCCAGGGAGCCCCTCCTCCAACCGGGGCCAACCTCCGACCAGCACCTCCAGCCTCCAGCGGGAATCATCATCCCTCTGAGGGCGGCTCCAGGCCCGCTCCTCTTCCTGAGCTCCTGGGGGGGGGTGTTGGGGGGTGTCCCTCGCTTCTGGGGGAGTGCACTGCTCCTCTCAGCTACCAGCGCTTTCCAGCTTCTCCTCTGCGTGAGCAGGGCCGGGGTTTTCCTTTCACTTCAGGCCTGGCAGGCAGGGAACCAAGACTCGAGGCAGCTATGCCTCTCACATCTGCGGTGGGCGCCAGGCTGTGCTGGGAGCACCCCAGAACCTCTGTGGTCCTTGAGCCGCGCCACAGGAGGGGACTGTAACAGGCGGGAGGCAGGATGGGGAGTCCACCCCTCCATTAGAGACAGGGTGAAAACGGTGAGTCCCAAGCGTGGTGAGTGCTGTGCAGAGAGGAGCTGGGCGGAAGGCGCTGGGAGGCTGCACCCCGAGGCTGAGGCTGAGCTGGGAGCTGCTGGTGAGCAGGTGAGGAAGAGGAGAGCAAAGCCACGCTGGCTCGGACGGCACCTGGGGTGGCAGCAGCTCTCCCCGTGGTCCTTCGCCAGCTGCCACCTCAGTTGGGGACGGCCAGCAGCTCCTCTGCTCCTAACGGCCAGTCTGGTCTGGCCTGGGTGGCACGCAGCTCCCTGTGGGGGCCCAGGACAGCCCCGGTAGAGTAAACCCGCACACTGAGGTGGCCGTCGATGGCTCCAGAGCATCTCGTGGGCCCCATCTGAGCTGATGTCCCCGCCCCGGTGAGGCTTAGGCAGCCAGGTCCCCAAGGCTAAGCCTGAGGGGCTGCTCGAAAGGCAGGAGGGGATGCAGGGCATGGTCCTTTGCTGAGAGATGGGCTCCTATGTTATCGTGTGTGCCCAGGACCCCAGCATCCACAGGGCTCTGCCCAGGGTGCAGGGTCTGCTCATGGAGCACAGGGTTTTCCACATGCCCAGCAGTGTGACTCTGGCGAAGGTTCCGCTGTCACTGTGACCTGTGGCAGGCCCCTGGCGGCAGTCCCTGTCACCTCACAGCACCACACACAACCCCTCAGTCAGAAAACTGCCCCTCCCCGGACTCACCGATGGGCACTGTCTGTGTTTCCTGATTCTCTGATTAGTTTCCAGTTTTCCTGACAGGAGATCAGTACGGAGTGGCCCTGAGACCAGTACAGCCTTTCATCGTGTCACTAAAGCAGAGCAGAAAAAAAAATAGTGTCCACACAGATGAGCACGGTGGCACACACCTGTAATTCCAGCGCTTGGGAGCCAAGGCGGGAGGATCCTGGCAAGTTCGAGACCAGCCTGAGCTACAAAGTAAACTCAAGGCCAGGCTGAACTGCGCAGCAGACCCTGCCTCAAGAAAGACACACGCAAAAAATTACCGCTCGTGCTGAGTCCAGTGATGACTTCCTTGCTGGGTCTGGAACGAGTGTCCCCGTCCCCACCCCCACCTTACTCCCGAGCTGAACAAAACTGCCCGAGGGGGGCAGGAGCTTCAGGGCTCCGGAGTTTTAGGACAGAGAAAAGGGGAAATTCTTTTGCAGCTCTGTGTGTGTGCACACGAGTGTGTGTGCACGTGTGTGTGCAAGTGTGCGGGCATGCCTGTGCGTTTGCTGATCCTGCTGTCATCGTGTGACGTTTCCACTGCCAGCCTCATGCACTCTGGCTCTGACAAGCACTGTGTGATGCTCAGGAAGGGACTGAGGTGCCAGGGTCCCCTGGGCGCCGGGCAGAGTCAGAGCTGGGGAGCCGCTTGGGTGTCCAGGCCACCACTCAAGTCACAGGGAGCTCCCACAGCGGAGGAGGACGGGCAGAGGAGAGGCTGTGGCCATGGTGGGGGACATGTGGGCCAGGGAGGGTGGTCTGGACTGCGGGGCCGGGCTGGTTCCTGTCCTCCAGGCTGCTCAGCACCGAGGGATGCGGAGCCAGAGCCGAGGCCCCCGGCTGAGCCCTCTGCACCCCTCTGCAGCTCGCTGCCTCCTGCCTCTGGGCCAGAGACAGCTCCGGGGCTCAGAGAACACGCCAGTCCTGCTTTGGTGAGCACGTCCACCCCTCACGTCCACCCCTCATGTCCACCCCTCATGTCCTCCCCTCACGTCCACCCTCATGTCCACCCCTCACATCCACCCCTCACTTCCTCCCCTCATGTCCACCCCTTACATCCACCCATCACGTCCTCCCCTCATGTCCACCCCTCACATCCACCCCTCATGTCTTCCCCTCATGTCCACCCCTCGCTGGCCCTGTGCTTTCCAACCACATCCCAACAGCCATGCCCCGGAAGCTGTGCCTGCTGGTCCCCTGCCTGTCCTGCTGCCCTTGGGTCCTCGAAGGTGAGGACTAGGTCTCCCTGTCCCTGCCAGACCCAGGAGCCTGTGCTGTCTCGATGCTCAAGAGAAGGTCTGGGGGAGTGGCTCCCACTCATAATCCCAGCACTCAGGAGGCTGCCACAGGAGGATTGCTATAAGGTGAGGCCAGCCTGGGCTGCATAGTGAGTTCAAGGCCAGCCTGGACTGCAGAGTGACCCTGTCTAAAAGAAAAAAAAAAACAAAGAAAAAGAAAGAAAAGGTTTCTTTCTAGAAGCTTTTAAAAATTACTTAATTTTCTTGGTATATTTTGGATGTACATAGTGAAACCACCACGCATCACAGGAAATTTGTACCTGGACGTGGTTGAACTTGCTTCTTTTTTCTTCCCTGTTCCCCTCCTGATTTACAAAAGCTTTGTTTCCATCTTATTCTATTCTTTTTTTTCTTGTTCCTTCCTTCCTTTCCCACTCCCCTCTTCCAAGTTCCCCTTCCCACCAAACATTTTCTTCTAACTTCCCAATATCTGTTACACATTTGGGTCCCTATTTACACTTCCAGTTTGTCACTCCACAGAAACAGTGAGACGTTTACCTGCGTGGGTCCGATTTGTCTCACTGGAGTGTATGCTGTCAAGGTGCAGCCATTTACCTAGAAACGGCTCAAGTTTATCCTGCTTAATGGCTGAGTAGCAGTCCACTGCATGCATATGAAAAAACCACATTCTCTTTATTCAGGCATCAGTTGATGGGTGCTGGGGCTGTTCCCAGGATTTGGCTGTCACAACCACGCCACGGTAGACACGGGTGTGCATATGTGGCTGTGGTCTGATGCTTTCAGTATTTTGGGAAGCTCCCTAGAAGGGAAGGAGCTGGGTCCAGTGGGACTTAGAGTCTTAGTTTTTTGGGGAGTCTCTCTAGAGACTTTTGAGGGGACCCAACGCCCCCAGAGTGCTTGGCAGGACACGGATTTGGCCAGCCTGGCCTCGCCCTGCTGGCTCTGGTCATCGTCCCTAAGTGTTCCTCCTGTTCCCTCTTGAACATCTCTTTCACTCCTTACATATATTTTATTTTCTCAAAATAAAGGATTTACTCCACTTATTACAGGTTTATAACCTGCCCCGTGACATTCTCTGGTGCTTTGCAGGGACTGTCATTCTCCAAGCCCGTCTGTCTCAGAGCCACGCAGTTCAGGGACTGTGCTAGCAAATCTCCTGGGGCCTTGGGGCCAGCACCGGGAACCCCGAGGCCTGTGGCCCCGCTGGACTCCGGCTGCCACTCTGCTGAGACCAGACCTGGTGCTGGAGAAGGCACATCATAGCCCTTGGAGCATGAGGCTGACTTTGTCATCAAGGAGCATAAACGTGGGTCTGTCAGACGGATGTTTATTCTTCAGAACATTTCTCTTTTCTCTTTCCTCCTCCTCCTCCTCCTCCTCCTCCTCCTCCTCCTCCTCCTCTTTCTTTTTCTTCTTCTTTTGCTACTGGGCATCGAACTCATGGCCTCGCACTTGCCAGGCAGGCACTTATGCCTCGGAGCTATATCCCCAGCCCTTCTTTAGAATATTTTGATTGGCGAATTCTTTTTCTTCTTCTTTCCTTCTTCTTTTTTTAATCCTTGAAATAAGATGGATTTCGTAAGCACATTGTAAAAATTGCTTCCTGCATCTCTGTGCTACTGACCCTGCTCCCCCGGTTAGAGGAGGTGGCTGGCTCTGCAGGCGAATTTGCGCTCCGGCCTGTCAGCCAGCCAAGCTGGAGCGAGTGTCCCCGGGGCCCGCAGTGCTGACAGCTGTACCCTCAGTGTTTTGTGCTCCATGGAGGTGGGTGAGCTTCTCCATGCTAACGTTAACCCAGTCAGTGCGCTACTTATTACTGTGGCCTTGATGATTCCGAAAAGAGGTCTTGTGAATAGTGCGTCTCCTGCTAAAACTGCCTGGGGGGGATGGTACACCTTGCCGTAGCTTTGTCACCCCAGCCTGAGTCGTGCAGGAAACACTGTCGAAGGGTGTCGGGCAGCAGCAGAAAAGCTGGCCACGCATCGTTCAGTGCACGGAAGTGTGCTAGAGCCTCTATCACACTGTGGAGAGAAAATGTAATTATCTTCACTAGATGGACCTAGGAATGATCTTAGATTTATGTTCCTCTGGATTAGGGGTTTTCTTGAATGAACCACAATTCTTTGTGTCCAATGGGGAAATCCATTCAGAAAAGTCCTTGGCATCTGGTGTCACCCTCAGGGCTGGGCACCCTCCGGAGCAGGCTTTGCTCACAGAGCAGGGAGCCTGTTCCTCTTGGGTGGGGAGGAGGTGGACAGGGCAGCAGGGCTTAGGATGCGTGGCTGGGTAGTTCCAGGAGGAGGACAAGGGGTGTGTGTACCTGGTGTCAGAGGGTTCTGAGCCAGACTTGGCAGGGATGGGTGGAGAAGCCACCAAGGGACGTCTGCCACTCAGAGACTCACAGAATTGGGGGAACCAGGTAGCCCTTCAGGGGCTGTCACTAGTGCAAGTCCTGCCCCAGGGAAGTGCTGCATTCTGTCCCCAGGAAGGACTGTGTGCAGGTGACATGTGGCTGCCTGGAGGACCCAGGATGCTTTGGGAATGGGGGACAGTGCCAAGGGCCTGCTCTGCTGCTCAGACCCCTTACAGAAGACACCTGCTGTACCCTGTGAACCAAGCAGTGTCCTTGTGATACAGATGGGGAAACTGAGGCTGAGCTAGAAAGAGGCAGAGCCCCAACACCCTCAAGTGCTCAGGGCCCACGCACCCCCATCTTCCTGCCATCCTGAGTCCACCCCTGGGAAAAGAGGGGGTGCATGGGCTTGGCCAGGTCAGGTGGTGCACAGCAGAGAGGTAAGGAGCTTGGCAGGTTTGAGGGTCACTGTTGCCCTCAGGTTGGGCGATTCTTTGATGATCTGTGTATTTACTAGCGTGACAGCTCGATGACAATGCTGAGGTCCCTTTGGGACCAACACCATGAAGTCCCGTGATTGAAGTGGAGCTGGACCCTTGTCCAGTGGCAGAAGACCCCAGAGAGACCTGGTACCCACGCCCCCATCAGGACCAGGAGGTCAGCGGCCCAGAGCGTGGCCCTGGTGAGGGGATTGCAGTCGGCCACGTGGTCTCTGAGCTGTGCCCCACGCACCCTGACCATGGCACCTGAGCCCCTCCGACTGCCCAGGGTGGGGAGCCCTGGAGGGTCAAAGGCAGCTCTTCCTTTCATTGACTTCGTAGGACAGCAGGGGTGACATCCCCAGGCGCTGGACAGAGGAGCTTCCAGCCAGCCTCGGAATCCACTCCAGAACAGGGACACGGTATGTGCATCGCTGGGCCGGAAAGCAGGGGACAAACAAAGCCACTGAGGCAGAGGAAGAGCAGGGCAGGGGAGGTCTTGGAGAAGGGACAGGGTTGGGGTGCGGAGCGGAGGTGGGGCCCCTGCTTCCTCCCTCCTGAGCTCAGCTGTCTCCTTCTGAAAGCACCATTGCTCTCTGTGTCACCCGTGAGCTCCATCTCCCGGTTTCCTGGCCTCGAGTCCTGTGTCCAGTGCCTGCAGGAATCAGGTGACAAAGGCTTGTGCTCACCTGCAGTGGGTCCAGGGACATAGGCAGCTTCGTGAGCCCAGCTGGCAGGCCCAGGCCAGCATCTGGGATCCCCACACTTGTCCCCAGTGGACCCAGGAGGCTGCTGACCAAGAGGTCCCTGGGCAGCCCGGGAGCAGCAGACACAAGAAGCAGCGTGAGGCAAGTCGCACCCTTCTCCAAATGCCCGAGTTCTTTCCCCAAGTGGCCACTATTATCTTCCTCCTCCTCCTCCTCATCAATATTCTGGGATGGATGAATAGCTGCACCAGGCACACACCTGGATTTCCCCTGATGTCAGAGCTATGTGCTACACTTTGGGAATGCGAGTGCTCTTCGGCACTCGTGCGTCCCGGGTCCTGTTAAGAGCATGGCCTCTGGCGGGATTCGGAGTGCACAGTGGTTTGTGCTCTGTCCTGGAGGGGGATGCGGGTGTGAGGGTGCTGGGGGAGTGTGTGTTTGGCTGAAATCACGAACAGCCTGATTGCAAATACGCCCTCAGTGATGATTCCATTGCGGCCACAGACAAGGAAGCCACGTGGCCAAAGGCAAAGACAGTTTCATCTGAGGCTTTCAAAGGAGCAGAAAGGCCCAGAAAGGCCCGGGTGACAGTGTGGACAGTCCCACTGCTCAGACTCAGAGGGCTGCAGCAGGCTCAGCCTGGGCACAGCAGGGCGAGGAACTCTAATGTCAGCACCCATCTGCTCATCCACCCTGAGGAAAGATGTCTGCACCTCTGCCCACGCTACGGTGGTGGGCATGTGTTTTCCTGTCCCAACGCTTCCCAGCCCTCGCGGGAGCTGCTCCCTCCATCTCAGTGGACTGGAGGCCCGGGGTTGGCACTGCAGCCTCCTGGGGGCGGCTCAGGGAGTCAGATCAGGGCAGAGCCTGGGCTCCAGCACTGGTGCTGGCTGAGTCCGTTTCCGCCAGAAATGAGGGTAAAGGCGCCGGGAGCGGAGAAGGCCAGGCCGGAGAAACGTCTGCTGGAAACATCTTTCTAGTCCTGGATCCCAGTCATTCAATTCGACCCTACTGCAAGGTCACACCAACACACCACGCAATTCCTCTGGCTTTCAAATTGTTTCCATCAACTGACCCTGTTCTGAAACAAAACCCTCGGCAGATCTCCAGCGTTACGTCACAATGGCCCAGCTACGGAGAGCAGCACGGACTACAGTAGGTGCTGCTGCAGGTCCGGGGTGGATCACTCCACATGGTTCCAGATAGCTCCAAGATACTTTCAGATCAAAAAGGCAGCCCTGCAGAGGCTGCTGAAGTACTGGGCAGTGGTCTCCAGCTCGCTGGAAACACAGTGGGTGCTGGTCTGTCCGCCACCCTCCGGGGCAACTCCCAGTTCGCACTGGGGTTGTTGCTTAGGAAGCGGACGGAGCGGCATTTCAACGCTGTAAACTTCATGACTTGGTCGATGAAAATACCAGAAGGCAGAAGATGCAGGAGTTGCTCCCCTAGGGGATGGCTTCGTTTAAGGCCACCGATGACAGGTAGTTTGGTCTATGTGTAGATAACAGCACCTTTCAGGGCCTGGGACCCCCAAACAACAAACCCCTCACACCTGCCCCTGTGCGCCCCACAGGCACCGTGTCTCACACTGTTCCTTGGCATCTTCTGGGCTCCTGTCAGCGTCTCTGAGCGCCACACTCCTGTCTGCATGGCCCGATGCACACCTCTCCTAACCCGAAGCCTAACCCTCACCCTAACCCCTTGCACCAACTGATGTGGGCTGGAAGTTGAACCTGGAGCAGGCGCCATGACTGTAAAGATATTAGGAAAGTGAAAAGGTAAAATTGCCTGTGAGTTGACCCAAGGCCAGCAGGTGGCCTTCACAGGAGCACAGGGCGTGCCCCTGGCCAGCAAACTGCGGGCAATGGCGGGTGGTGGGCTGAGAACCGACTGGAGCAGCCGTTTTCTGCTGCTTGTGTAGCAAATTTGCCTTGTCAGACAGCGTCTCTCTTGTCTTCAAACTGAGGCTGCACCGCGCTTCTTCTGATGTGCTATAGTTCTGTTTCAAAGAGGATTTGCTCGCAGGCTGACTGCAGAGCCTGGGGGGACAGAAGGACTCTGGACCTCCTCCAAGGGCAGAGTCCAGGGCTGTAAGGACAGAACCTGAGAAGCCACCACCACTGCAACTTTCAGGAATGGGACGGCCTCGTAAGGATCCCTTTAGTTAGGAAAAATGAGACATGCCGCAGCACTCAAACCAAGTGGAGGACGAAGCCACCTGGGGAAAAGTGATGAGTGCTTTGTTCATAATATTATACACCAGAAGATTTCCGCCTGGCAGATAAAGTACAGCAAATCCTTTAGTGACAAACGGCCTGCTCCATGAACGTGGCACTGCTGCGTGGATTCAGTGCAGAAAGGGTCTACTTTGTCTGGTTCTCATATTTGGGAAACAGAATTCTCAAAATTAAGAAGAAAGATTTGGGCTGGGGATTTAGCTCAGCGGTACAAGCGCCTGCCTGGCAAGTGTTAGGTCATGAGTTTGATCCGTGCTATATATATATATATATATATATATATATATATATATATATATATGTAATTGAAAAGATGAGCTATGCTTTGGCCCCACTGAGACATTATTTAGCTGACCACTCTGATTTAATACCACCCCCGCACTGCAGAGCGCCTGTATTTCTAAGGTGGTCAGTTCTAAGTACCCAGGTTGTTTTGGGCTTGGCTTGTTTTGAACAGGACAGTGTTCAATCTGTACATAATAAGCTTCAAGTTCAGTAGCTTCAGATACACACAGCTTTGCACTCAAATCTGGCCTTTCTCACAGAGTGCTGTACGAAGTGGTTGTTCTTCTGTTCACCGTGTTGTAATTTCACAGGCCTATTTAGGGCTTCGCCTTTGTCCCTCAGGTAAAGTTAGAATATGAGCAGCTGCTTCCCTTTCCCTGGCCCATTTCTTCCTACCCACACGGAGTAAAGTGAATGTTGCTTAAAAAAAATAAATAAATAAAAGGAGAAAGCAACTGAGTCCTGGTGACCTAGAATGTTCATCCACACGTGTGTTTCAAGCTTTAAAACTAGGGTCCTAATTATTCCTCATCTTCCACTACAAAACTCAGATGGTACTTAATGAAGCTATTAGGGAAAAACTTTATTTAAAAATTAGTAATACTCAAAGAGAAGCATCTTAAAGTGTTTAAATCTGTTTAAACAGTAATTATGGCCTAATAGTCTAACAAAGCCATTTTATAAAACTGGATAACTAGTCTTCCAAATCTCTTTGGATCTGCATGGAGTCTTTTTTTTTGTTTTGAGGCAGGGTCTTGTTATGTGGTTCAGACCATCTTGTACTCACTATATAGCCCAGGCTGGCCTTGAACTTGCAGCAATCCTCCTGCCTCAGCCTCCCAAGTGCTGGGATTACAGGTGTGTGCCAAAGCACCTGGCTTGGAGTCGATTGTTGAGATATCAATTTAGCAGTTAATTTTCCGATTTGAGAAAGCAGGCCCCTGTCACATAACACTATACAGTGTTCACAGTAACACAGGAACGTGACCACCACCATTCAGGGCTTCTACCTGACCGAGGACCTAACCCTGCGGTGGACACCGGCTGGGCTCCTCTACTTCTCCTTGGGGACAAGTATGGCCAGGGCGCTGCCTTGTGGCTGTGTGGTGATTTCCATCGTGCAGACTCCGAGGCCTTGACCACCGCCTCCCAGCCCTCTGGACTTCTGCTTCCGGTCTTGAGATGCTAGTTTAGCACCAGGAATTGTGGTGCTGGGACTCAGCACCTCAGGGCCATTTATGGCCTCAAAACTACAGAGACCACAGTGCAACAGGGTTTTCCTCACTCGCTTCTCACTGACGGTAACACAGGCCACCATGTTCCTTACGGAAACACAGCTCACGAAGACCTCGGTCGGGTGCACGTGCAGGGCGGCGGCCACTCGCCTCTCACATCTCCAGACGCCCAGCTCACGCGTGTGAGGAATGGAGCTTGTTCAGCTTGCGGAGTCACAGGCTCTGCCGTGTTCGGTCCACGCTGTGTGGGAGGCGTTAAACAGGTCGACACTTGACAGCCAGTGTGCACATTCTCAGTGCAACCCTCTGGCCGATGGAGCTGCTGACCTGGGAAGGCGGCCACGTTGCTCGAGCCACAGAGTGCACAGACCTGGTGCACCCAGCCTCTTCCACCTGTGTGGCCTGGAAGGTCCCGCAGCCCAGACAGACGTCTCTGGTGGAAACTGCCTCATTCCAGATGCAAAGCCACACCCAGCTCTGTTCCTTCCACCACACTCAGCGCTTCAGGTACGCGCAGAGGTAGGTGCTGGATGCAGGGGAGACCCAGGAGCACACACCTCCGGCTGTGATGGAGAATCCGCCACAGCTGGGCTCCAATTCCCAGTGACCTGCACAGCGTCTCAGCTAAGAGCTGCAGGGGCAATGGGGCTTGGGAGGAGTAAACAATGGACAACTTTAGTGTCCTCTGTCCAGACACTGCTGTATCATTTCTCAAATGCCTTGTAAAGTACGTGTTTCCAGCATCATGGTCTCTCCCCTACATCCTGTGTAGTAACACGGTTTTCTGGGATATAATGTAAACTCACATTCACATTACAATCGCTAGAACTAACGTTAAGTCAGTATGATTGCAATGCTCCAACGTCCCTAAATAAATCCTGTTATTAAAGTTACTTCCATACAGAGTGTTGTTTAGCAGAAAAGATTGTTCTGAATCATTTTTAGACCCCATCCTTTATGTATTCTATTGAATAGATTTACTTCAAACAGTCTACAAGAGTCGAAGAAACTTCCCTATAGGAACCCACTTATTCTGGCAAAACTTTAATGTGGTATAATTTGCAGATGCTAACTGTTCTTTTTCTAAGTTCTATTGCTGGACTGGAAATTTGACCAGTGAGTATTTAATGACATGACCTATAATTTAAAGAGCTGCAGAAATGTTTGAAAACCATGTTTTCAATACTAGGAATGTTGTGTCCAGGACACTGAGCTTGAAAAATTAATAAATGCTTCAAGAAAGTGCCAGGGACATATGACTCTCTGCCCGTGAGCGGCACACTGCATGGAATTCAGTAGTTTAAACTACGAAAGCAAACAGCACCACCGAAGAGCCACTGTCAGCTCGCGGAGCTGCTCCTCCTCACAGGACAGTGTGACGTATTTTCTAAAACTTTCCAGCAGCTCCATCTCTTCCACAGTTTTTAAAAATGAGCCTCCCAATTCCTTTACCTCTGAAGGAAGTAATATATTCTAACTTGGTCTCTCGCCATTTGTTTTCTATTATTGTTTCTTAAGTATTTGGCACCTAGAGCTAATTTACAGCTCATTGCATCATTTTGTACAAAAATAGAGACCAGCAATTTTTGTCGAGGCGGCCCGTCCTGCAAACTAGCTGACAGATTCTGAAGACGTGTTTGGAAGGAGCTGTTTTGGGCACTGATTGATTGAGCAGTTACTGGATAAAGCAGCCGTGCTCCGGGTAACCAGTGTGTCCTCGAACGCTCAGGTGTGACCACAGCCGCACAGAGCAGAAATAACAAGCGAACGAACTCCACTGCTGGCCTGGTGGGGACCGATGTTACGAAGAATGGAACAGGAGACATAGAATCCACAAAGGTGACCACGTGTGATCCGAGCCCTGCGAGGGACAGGAGGCAGAGGCTGCCGGAGTGTCCAGGCAGATGTGGTCCTCAAGGGACCTGAGTGTCCCCAGAGGATGCAAGGAGCTGAGTTCATGAATCGAAGCTGCACGAGATGACGGGAGCAAAAACACAGCCCCCGGCGCTGGTGGCCCAGCAGCCCCCAGGAAGAAGCCACAGCCATCTCACCGGGAGCGAGACAGGGTCCGTGTGGCTGTCTTCACAGGGGAGAGAGAAAGTCTCACCTGTCTGGTGTCACCTCACACAGGGCTCCCCAAAAGGAGAGTCCAGGCCCTCGCTGAGGTCCCTGCGGCTGGGGCTGAGACCGCAGGTGCCAGCAGGGTAGGGTGGGACCCCGAGGGTGGGCAGGTGCTCAGAGTGGTTTGCCTTCTACAGCTCGCTTTACGGGTCCAGTAACCTCTGTGGGAAAAGTCACCAGTGTAGCTCCAGTCTATTTAAACTTTTCCTCCATTACCCCCGGAGTGCCTTGTGAGAGAAGGAACCCTGCAACTGCTGTGTGTCTCTAAGTTGTTTGCCAAGGCAGAGTTTCCAGCCATTGCTGGGGAGGACTGTGTCCCTTGCAGTGACTGCACAGCAGTCCAGCCCCGGCTGCTGGGCCATCATTTCCAGACCACGTGGTCCACTGCTGTCACATGCTGGAAGAAAAGCATCGCTCAGCCACAGGATCTGCGCGGTGATGGCCGTGTCCAAAGCGTGACTCTTGCCATTGTGGGCCACAGGGATGAGGTAGACATTTCCAGCCGGCCGGGGGGCTTGTTACCAGCTCTCAAGATGAGCAAAATCTTCTGTGCAGTTTATCTCGGTTTTAAATGTTACCACCACCCTAATACTCCCCTGCCCCTCTCCTCAGATACACACAGGTGCAGACACCAACAACAGAGCCCAGAGAGGACAGGGGACTTCATCTCTGTGCCACTGAAGAGGACTCAAGACAGATGCTAAGACCTCAAAGGCCTCTGCGCTTTGCCACCGGCTGCTCTGTAAGCTGTGCTCTCGGCTCCGTCCCGGCTCTCCAGGCCGAAGACAAATGTCATTGCACTGACTTTCTCACTCCACTGGACAGCGCACCCTGTCCCGTGTGCTCTGCAGCCTGCAGGTCCCCTCCGGGAAGGAGCAGGTCACCGAGTGTGACAAGCTGGGTGCCTCAGTTGCCCTCTGCAGGGACGGTGGACTCAGGGATGCACATGGCCCCGATTGTGGCCCGAGAGTCCTGTGGACACTGGTGTGGAGGTGTGGCCAGGAAGGGACTCCTGGTACCTTCAGGTCGCCAGCTCAACAGGGGCCAGTCTGGGCCAACAGCCCCTTCCCACCACGTGGCCGCCACATGGTGCCACAAAGCCCAGAAAAGAAACAGAAACACACCGAGGAATAAAGATTCCCAAGGTGCTGAAGCCAAGGGGACACATGGGGCCCCCATGGGAGCCCAGGCCCTCTGCAGCTCAGCTGGGTGCTACAGGTCACATGGCCCCAGGATCTCAGGCCTAAAATCCCACTCCCGAGTCCCTGGGGAAGAAAGCATCGTCCTTCCCGCTTGGGAAGCCCCTGACATTCCGGGCTGTGGGGCCGGGGGTTGGGAGGTCCTTTGTCCCTTGTGCTCTGCCCATGCTGGGGGAAAGGAGAGTGTCCTTGCCAAACACACTTGAGGGGCAGCTGCTCTTGGCTTCTGCTCAGCAATGACAGGTCCCCAGGGTCCCCTGCAGGCTGGACCCCTCCCCCCTTAAAGATGACTTTGACAGGTCCTGCGTCAGGCTGTTACATGGTCAGCAGGAAAGTGACATCCTGACCCTGCCGCCATCCAGCAAGGGCAGTTTCTCCACTGCTGCCCTGGGCCTGTCCTGGCCCTGGGACACCAGAGAAAGTCAGTCAACACATGTCCCCACCAGGCCCAGAGCAGCCCTCTGTTCCTCACTCAGGAGCTCTGGGACCGGCAGTTGGACCCACGCAGGATCTTGTGAGATGCCGGAGCTCAGCGCATCTCTGTCCTTGGGATCCATGCCTGAGCATTCAGCCGAGCTCAGGGGAATACTGGAAGGCAAAGTGCAACTGTACTGAACTGCGCAGACTAGCACCCCAGCACCAGCACCCCTAGACAGAGCGGAATGTTGGCCGTACATGGCCCGCACACAGCTCCAGGTGCTGTAAGTAACCTAGAGAGGATTAAACCATGCAGGAGGTCAGCCAGGCATGGAGGTGCTCCAACGTAATCCCAGCACTCGGGAGGCTGAGGCAGGAGGATTGCTGAGTTTGAAGCCATCCTGGTTACATCATGAGTTTGAGGCCAGCCTGAAGTATGCAGAGACCCTGTTTCACCCCTTCCCAGATAAAATAAAGCATACAGAGGTCCCCACAGGTTACATGCCAGTAACCAGACCTCTGGATTGGGTACTTATGGGGGTGGGTGTGCACACTGGAGCCAAGGGCCGGTGGACCCTGAGGTGACTGTGGTGGGCCCTCTTGTGGGGCTCAAGGACATGCACTTGGGGGGACAGTCCATGGACCCTGTGCCAAACACAGGACTTCCCGGGAAGCCCCCCTCTGGGATGGGCACCCAACTCTGCTCCTCCCTTTCCTGTGCCCAGCCAGGGCTGGGTGGTCTCGGAAGTACTTTTGCCCACTTTGCCCAGTCCTGGGGTTCTGACTCTGCAAATGTTGGTTTGGGCTCCTGGGAATCAGAGGCAGCAAGGAGACCGGGGCATGGCCTCAGGGTCTATAGTCTGTGGGTACCACCATCCCCTGGGACCCCGTAAATGCCAGCTGTTTCCTCTCATCCCTAGGAAGCCTGTGTGTGCACAAGGGTGCAGAGGCTTGTGGGACCCACGCCCCGGGTGCTCTGCCTCCTTCCCACAGCTGGGCACAGATCCTCCAGGCAGAAGCCAGGGTCAGTCCTTCCTGGACAGCGCCCACTGCCCGCTGCCCGCAGAGCACAGCACAGCGCAGCGCCGAGCTACCTCTGCAGAGGCTGCAGCCAGCGAGCGGCGAGTCTGACAGGCAAAGCAGAAGACAGCGGGGCCTGAAGGAAGAGGAGTGAGTTCCTGCTGGCTGAGAAACCGCACAGGAAAACCGGGCACTCCTGGGGCAGGGCAAGGGCTCACGGGCGCTGTGGTCAGCAGATGCATGTGCCGGGAGAGGCCACACAGAGCTGTCACATCCACAGTCCAAAAAGCCAGGCTGGTGTGGCCTCCCTGTGACCCGGTGGGTGCCCTTTCCCAGCCACAGGCTCCCCCACTCAGTGCTGGCACCTGGCACTGCCTGGCGGCAGTTAGTGGCTGTGTGTAGACGCGGTGTGGCGTTCAGCCGCTTCCTCAGCAAGCCTGTCCTTACAGGGGAAGCACATGAGCCGCTGTGCTGTGCTGGGTCCCAGACGGGGCTGCCCAGGGCTGCTCTCCTGGTCCTTTGAGTGCAGCGGGTGCCGAGCACCTGCCGAGGTGGGGGAGGTGGGGACTCTGGCTTCTTTGGCGAGAGGATTCGAAGCCCAGCTCTGTCCTGGGGCCACCGTGTGTCTGGTTGCTGGTGGCCCCTGGTGCTCAGCGCCTGGATCCAAGGACTCTTCCGGGGTTAGGAACCCATTCTCTTAACCGTATCACTCTGCTTTCCCTTACTCGTCCATGCAGATCTGTGAGGGTGCCTTTCTCCTCCTCAAACGGTGCAGCTGAGGTAGAGACAGCACTCGGTTCTGTTTACTCTATTTCAGATGGTGGACTTCTCGCTTAACCTCAAAAAACACTAGCTGGGCTTCAATCTGGCAAATGGGCAGGTGACCGAGAGAAGGCAGGCAGGCCGGGGACATGAAAAGGACGCAGAGGTGATGGGTCCACGGCCCACTCACTGCCCAGGACGAAGTGACCGCTGTGCGCGCTAAGCATGGGCTGGTACAATCCAAAACACCTTTAGGAGGACGGTGTGAGCTCTGGGGGGAAGAGCGTCACTGTGAACACGAGCACTGTACCTGCACGCTGGCCTCTGCCCTACACCAGTGTACACCACCTCCAGGTGGGACTGGGGCATGGCTGTGACAGCTGGGAACCTCTGCTGCTGTGCTACCCAAGGCTCCTGCCAGAGGGTCCCCTGCCAGCTTCGGGCCGCCTGTGGGCACAGGCTCCGGGGCAGCTGGATTTGGGGAACCCCCGAGGCTCCTGGGTGCTCAACGGGGTAGCCAGGGCCCCTCTCCACTGTCGCCTTGCACACTGGTCCCCAGCTCGCCAGTTTCTTCCTTTGCAATGCAGACGCATGCTGGCGACTCTGGTCTCTAACTTATTTATGCCTGGATTTCTCACATGAAGAGACCTTATGAAATCTAAGCTCATGTGTCTGACTGATTTCACTTGGTCTGGAGGTCCGTCCACTTTCCTAAGTAGCTCATGTTTATCTTCTTTACGACCACATAGTACTCACTGCCTATAAATACCATGTTTTCTTTGTCCATTCCTCTGCTGCTGGACACACAGGCCACTTTCAAAAGTCAACAGCTGTTAGGAGCTGTGCTACCGTAAACACGGGTGTGCGTGGGTCACTGCGGTCTCTGACTCTTTGGGGAAAATACCAGGAGGGGACTAGCTGGATAAAATGGAATTTCTAGTTTAATTTTTGGGGCAGTTCCGTTCTGATTTTTGTGACTTTGTGCATCAGACCCCTGAAGTCACCACCTGGGCCTCTGGGACGGCTCTCAGTGCTTCACTTCGAGTTCCAGAGCCACAGGGCGCGAGCTCCCGGGACGGGGTGTGTGGGGTGGCTTGGACCCATGGGGCTGTCACCAGAAGCCGATGGGAAGAGGGGGCCTGTTAGCAAGAGAGTGTCGCTCGCAGGATGCTAGGATTACAGGCATGTACCACCATGGCTCGCAAATTCAACAAGCTTTTGAACCCATTCAGTTTAAGGTCATTAACACTTTTTTCTCTGTGTATTTGTTTTGGAGGTTTTGGGGACTGCACCTGGGGGGCATCAAGCTACTTCCCTGGTCCTTTTTAATTTTATTTTGAGACAGTGTCTTACTTGCTAAGTTGCCCGGGCAAGGCTGGCACTTGTGATCCTCCTGCCTCAGCCTCCACTATGCCCCCTCTAAGAACTTTTTCTAAACTGAAAAAGTTGAACCTACCAAAATCAAAGAACAAGGCTTTAACCAAGGGGCAGGCTCTGAAGCATTTCCTTTAAAAAATAATGATAACCAAGCAGCTGTCACCTGCTCAGTGTGGCATGGTCTACGAGGTGCGGGAGACGTGGGGAGGGTTCGTTGTCATAACCAAGCCGGAAATCCCCTCCTATGGCTCTGAGTGCTAGGGTGAAGGAGGGTTTCATTCTGTATAACTGATGTGCTCTAATAAAATAAAAAACTAAATTAAATAGAGACTGTAACAAACTCACTGGCTATAAATAGATTAAAAGTCAATTTTTATTTCTACGTGGAAATTTACTCCACACAGCTTTAAATTATTAGAATTACTAGGATTTCCCTATAAAACAAATTTTTCCCATAAAACAAATATGCACTAATAAGCATTAAATTTAAGAAGATTTTGTTAACAAAGTCCCTGGATATAAGAAAAATTAAAGTCAATTTTATTTCTATACTGAAGCAACAAAGAGAAAATGTAATTTGTCATTCAGACACTGTTTACAAGAGAAACAAACTATTTCACGTGCTAGGAATAATGTAACAAAATGTGTTTAAGACCTCTGTGGAAAACCATACACATTTATACAAAGTCAATTTAACATCACCTAAAAAGTGTGGGGTCCCTTTTTTTGTGAGCATGAGACCTAATGTATAAACTTTCTGAAAGTATTTAAACTCTGCAGGTGGACTGGAAGGGTGAGCCAGATCCATGATGCGCCCAGCCAGGCACCTAAGGGAGAGGGGTCAGCGCTGGCATGCAGGACGAGGCCAGGAAGAACAGAGCCTAGGTCCCTTCTGCAGTCCTGAGACTGCTCCGTCAGGGGTGCAAGTTCAGGAAGGTGGTGAAAGCCACAGAGTCAAAGCTGCTTCAGAAATGAGAAAAATGGTCAAAATGTTACTCAGAGCACAGTCATGGAGGAAAAGGGACAGGTAACGTGCAAAACTTTCTTTTCAGTGAATGAAGAGACACCGGCCATATAAATGAAATGAATTACCATATATACTGGAATATTTTTAAAACAATGGAATAGAAAATTTGGGGGAATTATTTGAACCTCTCCCCATTCCTATTTCTCTATCTTCTATTTAGCTATTTATTTATACTAGTGTATGTTCAAATTATGGTATGCAGTGTATTAATTATAGTTCTTTTTGAGTATTTTGTTATGAAAATATAAAAAGAGAAGCATTTTTATATTTTCTTTATTAATATCTACATGTATTACATTAAATTAAAAGAGAAATTAGAAGGAAAAATTAATTTCAGCCACTGTCATATGCAAACATATAGCAGAGGTGAAATCAGCCAACAACAGAGAAAGGAAATAGAAGAATAAATACTCAAGAATTTGGGAAACAAAAAACTTAAAACCAATCAGTTTGTTGAACCAATGTGCTAGTTGGGAGGCAAAAAGTACAGAACCCAAAAGGAAAAGTTGCTAAATTTAAACTTGTTTAAAGCTCAGAATTTCTGCTCATTCAAAAAATAAGCTAGAGAAGGAAAAGAGAAATTAAAACATTGGGAAAATATTTTTATAAAGCAGTAGAATTTGATATATAGATATAGATATAGATATAGATATAGATATAGATATAGATATAGATATAGATATAGATATAGATATATGCTCCAAGGGAAGAGATGTTAAGTCAGTGCTGCTATCGGAATCATTCTTTTGTACCCCCTCTTAAGAAAGGGAATGTTTACTATGCCTTACAAATGCAGGCGGGTGGAATTTGCAGGCAATTCCATGTTTTTGTCTAGAAAAGAGCTCGTGAGAATATAGATGCATACACACACACTTGCTAAAAGTAACTTTAAATGTTAGGAAACAAATGTTTAAACGTGCTTTTAAAAAAGTACTCACATCAAAATTTAAATACAAACGACCTCAGCCAACTTATGTGTCCACTCACAGGAGTGAAACACTTTGCACGCAGATGACCGCTGAGATCAAAGGTCTCGGCAGCGTGAGTGCAAAATTTCTCGCAATCGCCAGACTCGGGCAGCAAGCTGGGCCAGGCAGACATCGGAGAGGGCATCCCAAGAAAGCGCTCTTGGGGAGGAGGATTCTTGAGGCTCCTTTTTGGAGTGACAAAAATGTTCCAGATTTAGACCTAAATGATGATTTCACAACTTTGTGAATACACTAAAAAATACTGAATGTGTGAATTATATCTCAGTCTTAAAAAATGTTGAAAGCCAGGTGTGGTGGTGCAGGCCTGTAATTCCAGCACTTGGGAGGCTGAGGCAGGAAGAAGTTCCAGGCCAGCCTGGCTACATAGTGAGTTCAAGGTCAGCCTGAACTGAGTAGTAAAACCCTCCTCCCTCAAAAACAAAACAAAACATGTTGAGTAAAGAGGGAAAGCTATAATAGAATACAAGTAGAATGGTAAAATTTGTATTACACTTACATAGGAGTATAGCGCACGGATGTGGGGACACATATTTGGTGAAATTGCAAAGAATAAGAAGCAGAATGCAGGGTGATGACAAGCTATGCTATGGATTTAAAATATAGATGCTCTATTTATTAATCTTGCACATTGAAAATATCTTACCAGGTAATCCTGTTTTGTGTGTTCAAAGCTAATCCCCACCTCCACTCAAACGTCCTGAAGTAAGACCAGCATCTCCACACAGTTCAGTGAGTTTAGGACGCACACGGCGGGGGAGGAGGGGGGATGCTCGGCTTTCCCACAGTCACCGGCCCAGGATTCTGTATCTTCCTTGTAGAACTACATTCCTCTCTCCTCCAAATTACCTTCAGTTTGCTGGGAGTGGCAGTGCGCACCTGTAGTTCCAGCTACGTGGGAGACTGAAGCAGGAAGGCCCCAACTTTAAGGCCAGCCTGAGATACTTAGAGTGACTCTATCTCAAAATATTATTAATAAGAAAGCTCTGGGGACATAGCTTATATGGTCTTTTGAGTGGCTCTCCCCATTTTCCCCCTCTAGCAAGAGTTAAAAAGTGAATCAGTCCTTTCTGGAATTGCACCTAGCGATGCTGGCTAAGTGCCCCGCACCTGTGGTGTGTGTGGACTTGCGGGTTGTAACATGGCCCAGGGAAGACAGTGCTGGCCCCACAGATAGCGCTTCCCCACAGGGAGACAGCTGCTCCCCACTCGTCACCGGGAAACCCATGAGGGCCACGGGCTGGGACACAGCCGGGCAGCAGATCGAGAGGGCTTGCATCGACTCATTTATGCTTTTCAGTAAGGACAAAAACCATTAGGGGACAGTGTGCAGAAATGTGTTTCAAAATCACAGAACAACAGAGCGCCCTGGGCGCCCACAGGTGCCGGCTCCGCCAGGAAGCACAGGGGTGCAGCGATCGGGAAACTTTGCGCTTCCAGATGCGCCCGTCACAAACTCATGTACACACCTCCATTCCAACAGTGGGCAGCGGCCGCCATGCAAAGGGGCCTCTCAGAGGGGCACGGGCAGTTCCTAGACGTCGGTCCAGGCTCTTGGCACCTGGGCACTCTAGCTAGTGCAGACAGAGGCAGTCCCATGCCTCCCCTGTGACCCCTGGTCCTGCAGGTCGACTTCTCGGCAGGCTTGGGGTGGAACCCGGGTCCCACCTGCGCTGGAACGTGCTGGGGTCCTGGCCAGTGTCACCTGACCAATGGACCGCTCTTCCATGCTGTGGTTTCGATTTACACTTATTTTATTACAAGGGACAGGAAACAAGCTCTCCTATGGTAAAGGCTTTTTCCTCATTGCATTTATTTTCACTATTGGGAGTTTACATTCCGGTTGCTACTTTTTGTTACGTGTGTTTGGTTTCTTCATTATCTCATAGGAGACCTTAGGATACTAAATAAACACGCAAGTAGTGCTTCATCCATGATACAGTTGCAATTTCTTTGCCCTTTGTGGTGTGATTACATTTTTAAAAAGCGCGTTACAGTGAAAGACAGGCTGCCCCGGCTCCTCCGAGCCCTGCACACACTCTGGCAGCTCCGGAGTCCGCTTTCCTGAGTTAGCGGCACCGTCCCGCCCGCCTCAGTGTCCCAATCAGCTCACACTGTCTGACTCTCACAGCCAGACGTTGCACGGTGCCAGGTCTGCTCAGTAACCCGGGGGAGGATGCCCTGTGATGTGCCCGACAGAAACTGCTGTAAAGATTTGTTCAACAGTGATGATCGTAAAATACAGCCAGTGTCTCAATTTTAAGAAACTTATCGCAGTAGAAGACACTGCACTCTCCCCTTGCAAGATACTCGCCTCACATCCTGGCTGCCGCACTGCTCTTAGCGCCTTGTCTTTTACTGTGGTGCATTTCTAAGACGAGGGAAATGCTTGCCATCTTCCCGTCACTCCCTTGTGCTTCCCTTGGTTTTTACTGCATTCCCGTTGTGAATTTTGTTTGTAAAAGTCAAATTCGTCCATCTTTTTTTCCCCCTTGCTAAATGCCGTGGTTCCACATTTTAGTGTTTAATCCTGTGGTTCTCCAGGCAGCTTATGAGACATGGTGACACTGCGTGTCTTCCTGTGTTCCGGTCATGCCAGCCCCACCGTGTCTCAGCCTCCAGTGACAGCCAACTGACTCCACGTTACACTGCCCTGAGCTGTCGGACTTCCTTCTGTACGTGGAACTGGCCTCTTGATTTGGCTCTGTGCAAACAGTTCCTCACCTCCCACTAGACCCTGTGCTTCCGGGGGTCACTGCTGGGCTCTGGGGTTTCATTCCGGTTTTCTTACAAGCAAACACATCAGGCTGCCTTGTGCTGGCACTGCAGCTGGCAGAGGATACCAGGCGCTTTGTTCACAAGCGTGGACAGAAACAGCACCACCAGCCACAGGCTCCCCAGCGTGGGTGTCATGCAGAGGCCCCCACCTGCAGGGGCATCTCAGGCAACACGTGGAACTTGGGGGATCCACTTCACTGGTCTCAAGAAATAGCACGGCTGGTCTCTGTCTTTAGTGAAAGACCTCACCGTCCTCACAGTGTGGATTGCTATAATCAAGCACAACCCTAGAAACGGCTTGATTAGGGAGGGCTGGCTCGAGCGTCTTGGCTCACACAGGAGACAGGAGGGAGCCAGAGAGACCCTGGGTGGACAGTGCCTCCTGGCAGCCTCAGCAGGATCTTGGTCCACACGTCCAAGCCAGTTCCTGGCATGGGGCTCATGCTTGGAGCTTGCTATGAGCTGCCACTGGGTCAGTCTGGACTGTCACCACCACGTGAAGAGGGAGGTGTCTTCCTAGTGCAGTGCTCTGAGCAGACAGGCGCAAGTCCTGCAGACCTAGGCAGCAAACCTGGGCCTGTGAGAAACGGTTTTCTCCTCCTGGGACAGAATAGAGCTCGCCAACACCGACTGCAAGGAAGGAATACACCTGTTTTCCAACTTAGCGGGTGGTTCAGTTGCACCTGAGTCTTGCAAACGCATGGCTGTGGGTGGGTCACTTCCCAGTCGCACTGGAAGCAGCAGTGGGCAACGTTTAACACCCGTCCGTGAAGAGGACAACACCAGACACAGTTTAAAGCTGCCTCAGTTTACCTTCTACTCCGTTTCTGCCCTTTGCTTTCTTCTAAGTGCAAATTTTAATCCAAAAATTAGCAATCTATTGAACCAAGATGGAGCTGCTTGTTTTCTGACCACGCCTTCATCTCACCTTTTCCTGGAATCATCCTGAATCTGTCATCTGATGTAATATTCCAGCTTTGGTGGAATCTCTTAGGTTCAAAGATGAACATGACTCTCTTACGTGCCATCACTAGAAAATGATGCAGACATCAACACAAAGAACTGAAATTAAGCACTAAGGCAGGAAAAATGCCAGATGCTGGTTATAACATGTATGGCAATTTTTGTTTTGGAACTATGTGGGACAATGCTGTAGCCAGAAGTCATACACGCAGGGATATTTAATGGTGCCCTGTTGAGGCAGGAAAGCGAACGGGCAGAGTCGGACATTCTGGGTGGTGCTGTTTCTGTCCATGCTTACCAGACGCTCAACACGTGTTTAGTAATGTTCGCTGGTTTTTATACTTTTCATTGAGAAAGACAGAGATGCTGATTTGTAGCTTAATTTTCTCTGATGTCTACATTTCGAGGTTTGAAACTGCACTGTGCTTTTCGTGGGAAGAAGTTTTAAAATTAGGCACAACTTCCCTCAACTAAAAATGGAAAAATATCTAGCATCAGCACATCAGTATAGCTCATTTTCTGTGTTTTTAATAGCAGCAGGAACTATGGCTTTTTAATGTTTATTTTTACAACCTTAAAAGGGGTTCTTACAGCGTAAAGATATTTTCAGTACGTAATTATTTTTTCCTTTTCAACAGGAAGGTGCTAGTGGGCTTGGGAGCCTTTACTAGAGTTCGGCAGGCACAGCAGGCAGGCTGCTGTTTACCTCAGACCTAATTCTCAGAATGTGTTTATCTGAACCGAAATCTCCGCTCAGCAGAGCGGGTGGGGCGGGAACAGCAGAGCAGCATCTGCTTAAATTTGACAAATTGTTGCTTTGTTTACTTCCAAGGAGCCTCACTAATGTATATTCCCCCAACTTACTTTAGTTAATAACATTTCTGTTATAAACGCCAGAAACCAGGCACAAAGGGCAACACTTCTGCAGCTGGCTTGGCTAGCTGTTCCTTGTAACACTGGACAGACGTGGACTCCTTGGACAGACAGACACCACCCCCACAGGATCTAAAGGACTTCAGCCCAATCCCCAGGTACAGCATGATCACATATGGGTACTATCTGCCTTATGAGAGGATGACATATTTATTGAAGAATCAACTATCATAGTGTGAACTACTTTCGCAGGTCATGACTATTGGTATTTTGTACACCAGCTCTATGCTTTCACCCAGAAAGGTGCCCACAGCCACGACTGGCAGGTCTGTGGAGCCCCCGGGCCCCTTCCCTCTATTTGCAAAAACGGCTCTGAGCAAGCACATTTGCCAGTGCTATCTTCCCTCACGTGGCCCAACTGAGGTCAGCCAGGTGAGGATGAGACGTCCTCTCACAAGTGACACACTCGTCCTGAGTTCAAATGATTTCACTCAATGAAAAAAAATCACACGGGACACATTAACCGCCAGGTGTAATAAATAGGTAGGTTTTTTTTAGAATGTTATTTGTAGCTTTTAGAATGTATTTTCTTTCCCATCCATATTTTTTCTGATTTTCCCTTTTGATATATTTTGAGATGACTCTGGCTTCCTCTAGAAAGTCTCCAGGACTCAGGGCCAACGCAGGGAGAAATACAGTAGCCAGAGGGAAACCCTGACTGCAGCTCCAGGAAATGTACCACAATAATCCTGGGTTTAGAATGGTGGTTGTCTTTCCTATTCTGTTGGCTAGTTTTCTAAAACTTAGTTTAATGGACATTGATATATATTTCCAATTTAACAGTTTTTACTGTAAATATGCAAATCGAGATAGAAAATATGACAGAAAATGAGAACATTAGCTTGGTAACTATTCAGTCCTAACCTTTCTCTGCTTAGGAATCTAACCACTTCTCACCTGCCACCGGACACTGCTCTTAGCTGCAGTTTCTTTATTTCAAACCATTTTTGTCAACTTCAAGAGCCACCAAACCCAGCGTGCCAGGTCACCAGCAGCGCTACCAGAGCCCGTGGCCAGCGGGGGGCAGCACACACCGGCGGGTCGAATTCCCTCTGTTATCTTTGCGATGAATTTCAAAACAACTGCAGAATTCAGAGAAGGCAGGGCTGGGAGGCGCTGTGCCCAACTGCAGGGGAGGGGACGGCTTCCGACAGCCAGCCGTTCTGCAAACAGCAGGGCCCCTGGCGGGACGCGGGTGGCTCCAGTTCTCCTATCTTGAGCGGTTTTCAAAATCAGGGAAGGAACTTGCACCTAGAATCAACAGTCGGGTCAACGAACGCAGGCTGACCGTCCCCCTCCCGTGACCTGTGTACTTGGCACAAGGTCACTCCCAGCTGCCCCGGCCCCCAGAAAATACAGCTGTGTCATTTTACAGACATTTTTAATATCATCTTCTCAGGACATGCAGATAGAAGCAGACAATTTTGTTCTGCTCTGGCAGCAAAACAAAACAAAACGAAACAAGAACACTGTAGCCCGGCTGGCTGGGATTGCAATAGCAAACAATACACAGAACGTCAGCCAGTCATGCAGAGCGCAGGGGTGTGGGAGTTGCTAGGGGCAGGTACCCTGCGCAAAGGACGTCTAAGGAGGAGTCTTGCATCATTTTTCCATACTTACCAATGCTATGCGGCCATGGATGTGTCACACTTATATTTTATATTTGTGGCAGTGCTGAGGATCAAACCCAGGACCCCATACATGCAGGTGTGTGCGCAGCCAATGAGCTACAACCCAGCCCTACGGTGTACTGCTTTATTCAACTATGGAAAGTCATATTAGCAAAAAGTTAAAAAAAAAAAAAAGAAATCTGGAAGTACATTCTCTAAACTTAAACAACAAAATCCAGAGTGTGTTAATAACAATTTTAATGGCAGTTACCTTTTAACTGAATGCTTATGTTTTCTCAAAATAATTATATTTGAATGAAAGTGGCTGGAGTGTGACATCAGCTGCATTTGTACCTACTACACGTTCTTCTAAACAGTATTAGTGCAATTCACATATTTCCAGAAGAATTCTTATTATGTTACAGTAGTTTGCTTTGCTAAATTTTACACTATATAAAATCTCTCCCCAAATGAGTGTTCTGGAAAGAAACTATTTAACCAGTATGTTTAATGAGCAGGGTAAATACTAAAGCGGAAAGCCTTTACACTTTCCCAAGGACTGACATAATCCATTGAAAAATTCCGATTCTTTAAATGTTTGCAAGGCCATTCATAGATAGTAAACGTCCAAACAGCAGTTACATTCTTGCATACAAATCATTCTGTTGCAAATACACAGGCTTAGCGTGTTACAAAATTCTTGCACAATTTCAGTTGAAACATATTAGCTAATAGATGTACACAGAAAAACTACAAGGTGAAGTGCAGTCAGTCTCCTAATGAAGCCTAGAGGAGCAAAAGTCATGTATCAGAGAGAAATGGAAACATATTAAATGAGCTACTGAAGCACATTATTTAGCTTAGGGAAATAGGAGGAAATGTTACTCTTCCTTTTAAAGATTAACTATAACCTCTAATATAAACCTGGGAAGTTAAAATCTGTAGATACTAAAATATATTTCCAATGAGAACCAGTCTATGTTGCATTCCACTGAGCAATTTGCTTAGTCACTTTTGAGACTGAGTTCACCTAGACACAAAATGCTGTCAAACATCAACAGGGCGAAGAATTAAAAAGAAAAACAAACACTCTCACATACTGCTAGTTTTCCTTTCCTATATACTGTCTCTCCTACACAAAACAAAGACAATGAACAGTGCTGGTTATTATTAGCAGCAATATTTATACTGCGGATTTGTGGCACATTTTATGGTTTTATAAAAATCGATTGCTTTATGGTAAATTACTACAGAAGAAGCGTTTCCTTTTAATAAAAGTATTATTTTATCTGAGCCTATGCTAAATACAACCTCCCCCAATCTTCTTGCTAAAAGATATGGTCCTTTCACTACCCTTGAAAGGAAAGCCAGTTTCCAAGGAAAAACCCTGAACGTGGGGGAGAAACAAGACAAAACAAAACAAAACAGAACAAAACAAAACAACGCATTCAGGCTGCGCTGGCGCCAGGCCAGGTACGCAGTCCCCAGGGCCGGGGTCCGCCACACCGGCGGATGTGCTTAGCTGACTTTTACCCAAGAAGTAGGGAGGACAGTTGGAAATCCAGAAGGTGCAGGACAAGCTTTAAGTAAACACATCGCTTATTCTGCAATAGAAAAGGAAGAATAAAAGCCCTTGGGGCGGCTGAGGAGAAAGATGGGGTACTTGTGCTGGAGAGTTTCTTACTGGGGGGTCCCCCAGGCTGAAGTCCAGTGAAAGCTGAACCTTCCCCTGACCGGCTTACATCTAGAAGTGTGGAGAAGGACGCAATCTTTCCGGTGCAGTGCGGGAGAGCCCCCAGACAGGTGGTGGTCCACCACCTTCCCCGCAACCCCGTTAGGGAGCCGCGTCCCCTGGGCCTCAGAGCCATCCCGAAAGTCTTGGGGGAAGCCCGGATGCAGGCGGATCTTCGGGCATCCGGAAGCCTAAATCTGCAATGAGACAAAACCCAAAGAACAGGAAAGGATCGAGAAAGATGCTGCCTGGGAATAAACCGTCACATGATGCCGGCGGGCGCGGCCGTGCCCCCGCCTGGATGCAGGGTCGTGGCGCACACATGCACGCACACACATGCACGCATATGCACACGCTGTCCGCACCCTCAGAGAGCGGATGCCGGTGATCACAAAGCCCATAACATCGGCCACTTCTCCCCGAGCTCCGAGACAAGGGTCCCTCGTTTCCTCTGGACGGGACACACAGATGGGCACTGTGTCCACACGAAACCACAACAAAAACCTAAAAAAATGTCCAACGTCCCCAAAGGCAGCGCCCTGGCCCCGCGCGCACACGCACACGATCACGCACTCACACGAGCGGCGCGCGCCCCGACCGCGGCGCCGGGACGTTGATTGCAAAGGTGGGGCCGGGACGCAGACGCCCCCCCCCCGCCGCCTCTCACCGCGACCGCGGCCCGTGCAGCGCCACGCGGCGCGTGGGTGACCGGGCCGGGCCAGCGCCGCGGCTCTTGGCCCGCAATCTGCACCTCACCCCCTCCGCCACGCAGCGTGACCCGCCGCCCGCGAGGCCGCAGTCGGGCCCCACGCTCGCTCGGCTGGAGACGCCCACGGCCGCCGCACCGCCCCTCCCGGCGCCATGGCAACGCCCGCGCCGCGCGTCTCGGGTTTCAGCCTGGCCCGCCCCGCTTCCCGGGTCCCGAAGAAGCAGGCGCCGGTGACGCCCCGGAAAGGGCTCGCGGCCTCCGCCTCCTCCCGGAAAGGCTCGGGGCGCGAGCGCGGGGCCGCGACGCCCGTAAACAAGGCGCGGGCCCGCCCCGCCCCCGCCCGCGCGCGGGGGAGTGAAGGGGGAGGGAGGGTTAGGGCGGGGCGCGCGGGGCGGGGACGGCGGGAAACGCGGCCCGGAGAAAGGGGGGCGCGGCGGGGCTCGGGCCCCGCCCCCAGGCCCGCCTCCCATTGGCCGCTCCCGCCGTCCGTCGGGGGGATCGGCGCCAATGCGCGCGGCGGGGCGGGGCGTCCGTGCCGTGTGTGCCTGCGTAACGCCGAGTCACATGTTGTTTTGCTCCTCTTAGTTCAGTCACTCGGTGCGCGATGTGTTACTCACTGTGCGGCGGGGACCGCGACGAGCCCGGGTCGCCGTTGGCGGCTGCAGCAGCAGGAGCCCCGGCGTTGGCGTTGGCGTTGGCGGCGCGGACCCCAGGCGCCCGGGCGCACCCCGGCTTCACCAAGCTCAGCGCGGCTGCGGCGGCCCCATCGGTGCGGCCGCGCGCACCCTAGGCTCGGCCCCGCGCGCGGCTCGGGGACCCCGACTCTCCGCACCTCCCGCGAGCCCGCGGCGCCGCCCGAGACCCCGTAGGCGGCGGTGGCGGTAGCGACAGCCCGGCCGGGGGGCGGCCACACGCGCGCCGGGCATCCTCCGGACCGCGGGGCGCTGCGCCGCCGAGCAGGGCCGGGCTGGGCCGGCCTCCTCCTCCGCAGACCTTCGTCGCCTCCCAGGCCCCGCGGACGCGAGCGCGGGCGGACGGCCGGCCGGGCGACCAGGGGTTCGGAGCAGCCCCCGCCCGCGCCCCGCCGCCCTCACCGGCCGGCGGTGGCGGCGGCGGCGGCAGGAGCAGCAGCGGCGGCAGCAGCAGCAGCAACAGCAACAGCAGCAGCAGCAGCGCCCGCGATGGCGAGCCCGCCGCGGCAAGGGGCCCCCGGGCCGGCGGGCGGGGATGGCTCCAACCTCAACAACAACAACAACAACAACAACAACCACGGCGTGCGCAAGTGCGGCTACCTGCGCAAGCAGAAGCACGGCCACAAGCGCTTCTTCGTGCTGCGCGGGCCCGGTGCGGGCGGCGAGGACGCGGGCGCGGGCGCGGGCGGGGGGTCGGCGGCGCCGCCGCAGCCCCCGCGCCTCGAGTACTACGAGAGCGAGAAGAAGTGGCGGAGCAAGGCGGGCGCGCCGAAGCGGGTGATCGCGCTCGACTGCTGCCTGAACGTCAACAAGCGCGCCGACGCCAAGCACAAGTACCTGATCGCCCTCTACACCAAGGACGAGTACTTCGCTGTGGCGGCCGAGAACGAGCAGGAGCAGGAGGGCTGGTACCGCGCGCTCACCGACCTGCTCCGCGAGGGCCGCGCGGCCGCCGCCCGCGACGCGCCCCCTGTGGCCACGGCCCCCGCCGCCGCGCCCTGCAGCGCGCCCCTTCCAGGGGCTTTGGGCGGCTCGGCCGAGGACGGCGACGGGCCGGGGGCGTCCTCTCCCACGGCCTATCGCGAGGTGTGGCAGGTGAACCTGAAGCCCAAGGGCTTGGGCCAGAGCAAGAACCTGACGGGCGTGTACCGCCTGTGCCTCTCGGCGCGCACCATCGGCTTCGTGAAGCTCAACTGCGAGCAGCCGTCCGTGACGCTGCAGCTCATGAACATCCGGCGCTGTGGCCACTCGGACAGTTTCTTCTTTATCGAGGTGGGCCGCTCGGCTGTCACGGGCCCCGGCGAGCTGTGGATGCAGGCTGACGACTCGGTGGTGGCGCAGAACATCCATGAGACCATCCTGGAGGCCATGAAGGCGCTCAAGGAGCTCTTCGAGTTCCGCCCGCGCAGCAAGAGCCAGTCGTCCGGGTCGTCCGCCACGCACCCCATCAGCGTGCCCGGCGCACGGCGCCACCACCACCTGGTGCACCTGCCCCCGAGTCAGACTGGCCTAGTGCGCCGCTCGCGCACCGACAGCCTGGCCGCTACCCCGCCCGCCGCCAAGGGCGCCCAGTGCCGCGTGCGCACGGCCAGCGAGGGCGACGGCGGGGCTGGGACCGGGGCCGGGGCGGCGGCGGCTGCGGCGGCGGCGGCGGCTGCGGCGGTGGCAGCGGGAGGGCGGCCAGGGTCGGTGGCTGGGAGCCCCCTGAGTCCCGGGCCGGCGCGAGCACCCCTGAGCCGCTCGCACACGCTGAGCGCCGGCTGCGGAGCCCGCGCCGGCAAGGTGGCCCTGGCGCCGGCAGGGGGCGCGCTGCAGCACAGCCGTTCCATGTCCATGCCCGTGGCGCACTCGCCCCCGGCCGCCACCAGCCCCGGCAGCCTGTCGTCCAGCAGCGGCCACGGCTCGGGGTCCTACCCGCTGCCCCCTGGCCCGGTCGTGCCGCTGCCACACCCACTGCACCATCTTCCGGGCCAGCGGCCCTCCAGCGGCAGTGCCTCGGCCTCGGGCTCCCCGAGCGACCCCGGCTTCATGTCCCTGGATGAGTACGGGTCCAGCCCAGGCGACCTGAGAGCCTTCTGCAGCAGCCACCGCAGCAACACGCCCGAGTCCATCGCAGAGACGCCTCCGGCGCGGGAGGGTGGCTCAGCCGAGCTGTACGGGTACATGAGCATGGACAGGCCCCTGGGCTCCTGTGGCCGCGCCTGCCGCAGGGTCTCTGGGGATGCAGTGCAGGACCTGGACCGGGGTCTCCGAAAGCGGACCTACTCGCTGACAACGCCTGCGCGCCAGCGCCCCGTGCCGCAGCCGTCATCGGCCTCACTAGATGAATACACACTCATGCGGGCCACCTTCTCCGGTAGCTCGGGCCGCCTGTGTCCGCCCTTCCCTGCGTCCTCCCCCAAAGTGGCCTGCCACCCCTATCCGGAAGACTACGGGGACATCGAGATCGGCTCCCACCGCAGTTCGAGCAGCAACTTGGGGACGGACGACGGCTACATGCCTATGACCCCAGGCGCGGCTCTGCTGGGCAGTGGCAGCGATGACTACATGCCCATGAGCCCCACTAGTGTGTCTGCCCCGAAGCAGATCCTGCAGCCCAGGGCTGCCCCAGCCGTGGCCTTGCCCCCCTCGGGGACAGCGGTGCCAGCTGCTCCCTCTCCAGCTGCCAGGGCTTTCCCAGGGACTGGGGGCGGCCACAAGGCCGGGTCACCTGCTGAGAGCTCACCTGAGGACAGTGGATACATGCGCATGTGGTGTGGCACCAAGCTGTGCGTGGAGAGCACAGACCCCAAGCTGCTGGCCAACGGGGACTACCTCAACATGTCCCCCAGCGAGGCGGGCCCAGCCGGCACCCCGCCTGACTTTTTCTCTGCGGCCCTGCAAGGTGGTAGCGAGGGTCTCAAAGGAGTTCCTGGCTACTGCTACAGCTCCCTGCCCCGATCCTACAAGGCCCCCTACCTGTGTGGCAGTGGGGATAGTGACCAGTACGTGCTCATGACCTCCCCAGTGGGCCGCATCCTGGAGGAGGAGAGACTGGAGTCCTCTGCTGCCCCTGTGGCTACTGCGTTGACCAGCACCTTTGGGACTGGCGGGGACAGCCACACCCAGCCTCATCACCCAGCAGCAGTGCCTTCCCCCATGAGGCCAGGGAGCAGTGCTGGTGGGCGTCCTGAGGGCTTCTTGGGCCAGCGCTGCCGGGCAGTGCGCCCCACACGACTGTCCCTAGAGGGGCTGCAGACGCTGCCCAGCATGCACGAGTATCCGGTGCCCCCGGAGCCCAGGAGCCCCGGTGAGTACATCAACATTGACTTTGGGGAGGCGGGTGCACAGCTGTCGCCGCCAGCCCCCGCGCTGCTGGCCTCTGCTGCCTCGTCCTCCTCGCTGCTGTCCGCCAGCAGCCCGGCGTCGTCGCTGGGCTCGGGTACGCCCGGCACCAGCAGCGACAGTAGACAGCGCTCCCCACTGTCTGACTACATGAACCTGGGCTTCAGCTCCCCCAAGTCGCCCAAGCCGGGAACCCACAGCGGGGACCCCATGGGCTGCCTGGATGCCCTCCAGTCCCCTGACGCCATGTCCCCGTACCCGCCGCTGCCTCCGCGCCCTTCGGCCTGTGTGACCTCCTCCCTGCAGCAGGCCCCACTGCCGCCGCCCCCCGGGGAGCTGTACCGCCTGCCGCCTGCACCCAGCGCTGCCGCCACTTCCCAGAGCCCTGGCGCTGCCACCACCCTGTCCTCTGACACTGTGGACAATGGTGATTACACCGAGATGGCCTTTGGTGTGGCAGCCACCCCGCCACAGCCCATCGCTGCCCCTCCGAAGCCGGAGGGCGCCCGAGTGAGCAGCCCCACCGCAGGCCTGAAGCGGCTGAGCCTCATGGATCAGGTGTCGGGGGTTGAGGCCTTCCTCCAGGCCGGCCAGCCCTCCGACCCCCACCGGGGTGCCAAGGTCATCCGTGCAGACCCGCAGGGGGGCCGCCGCCGCCACAGCTCGGAGACCTTCTCCTCCACCACCACGGTCACCCCTGTGTCCCCGTCCTTTGCCCACAATCCCAAGCGCCACAACTCAGCCTCCGTGGAAAATGTCTCTCTCAGGAAAAGCAGCGAGGGCAGCGGCGCTGGCATCCTCAGCGGGGGCCTTGGGGCAGGCGATGAGCCACTCAGGTCCCCGGGACACTCACAGCTGTCACTCCCCGCACCCCCGCCGCCCCAGGCACGGCCGTGGAGCACTGGTCAGCCTGGGGGCCTGGTCGGCTGTCCAGGGGGCAGCAGCTCCCCAATGCGCAGAGAGACCTCCACGGGGTTCCCCAAAGGCCTCAACTACATCGCCATCAACGTGCGGGACGAAGCGGGGCTGTCTGCGCAGACGCAGCATCTGCAGCCAGGGGACAAGAGCTCCTGGGGCCGGGCCCGGAGCCTGGGGGGCCTCCTCGGCACTGTGGGAGGCAGCGGCACCAGTGGTGCGTGTGGGGGCCCAGGCCCTGGTGCCCTGCCCTCTGCCAACACCTACGCCAGCATTGACTTCCTGTCCCACCATCTGAAGGAGGCCACAATCGTGAAAGGTGAGGCTGCTTGATCTGGAGTCTGGAGCTGGCGGGGGTGGTGGTGGCGGCAGGGCAGCTCTTCCCATGCCAGTGTGTGGCTTGAGCTTGTCACTGTAGGGTGCCATGGGTCCGTCTTTCCCCAAGGAATGAGTCGGAGGGCCTTGGGGCTGGCCGGTGCACCCATGCCTCGCTCAGGCGCACCCGTCCCGCATGCCTGTCATCGGCATGGAAGTTCTCTCAGGCCTTGTGTCCAAAGGCAAATGGCAGAACATGGACCTGGGCAGTTTGGGGCTTCTAGGAGGGCACCCGAAGGCACCAGCCACTCCCTCTTGTGTGCTAGTAACTGGGCCCCAAGTACTTCTGTGGAGACTCAGGCTTGCTCCAGAGCCCTTGAAGTACACGTTGTCAGTTGTGGCTGAGGGAGGCAGACCCGTGTCGGGTCCCATGCTTCAGGTGTACGTGCACCTTTGGAAGTGTTTCCGTTAAAAGCACCGCGTGCCAGTGAACCCTCGGTGTCTGTGCAGCAGGGAGGCAGGCCTTTAGCCAATGCTGCTGCTTCCCCGGGAACACCAAGTGACAGTCACTTGGGAGGTTGAGCCAGACCTGAGAAGGACCGTCAGGGACTGGACTGGACAGAGCAAATGGAGCCGCTTCATCGGAGCTGCCTAAGGGTCTTGTGTGCACCCGGGTTCATTCGGGGCTTTAGAAAAAACCAGAGGCACCCAGGGCTGTTCAGAGCAGTGGACTCGAGTGTCCCCGACTTGCTGTCGGCTGGCGGTGGCCCTGGGGTCTTGGGCTGTGTGCAGTGTTTGTGGGGAGGGAGAGGGCTTGGCGTTCACACCCAGGGTCTGTTGCAGTCAAGGTGCAGCCCTTGGGTTGGGCTGTGGGAACCACCCCACCGTGTAGCCAGTGGTGTTACTTGCAGGGCATACTGGCCCCTGACAGTCTGTGATTTCATGAGGTGCTGATGCAGGGCTGGGGTCCCTCCCTGCTCCTGTCGTCTCTAAACCCAGCCTTCGTCTCTTACTACTTTGAATTTGCCGTCGATGAGGGTTGGTGTGGGTTTCCCCCGTAGGGCTGAGCACCCAGTGGCGGGGTGCAGGAGGAGCGGTTTCTGTCTGATTAAAACTAGACCGTGACCAGCAGGGTCGCAGCGACTTGGGGGACTAGCACTTGGGCATCTGGGTAGATCAGTGGACAGTTCTCAGAATGTGCCTGCTTGATGGTGACCCAGCAGGAGGTTGCGTGGCCAGGAGTTAAGCTGAGACACTACAGGCTCGCTCCTGTGCGGGTAGTTGAAGGATTAGGGCGCCTTAGTGATGCAGACCCTAAACCCAGGAGCCTGAGGAGTCTCGGGGGGGACCGCCCACGCGCACCCAGACACCTGTGCAGCTTGCTAGGCACGGCTGGATACGGCCAGTGTTAGTGGAAAAAGCTACCTGTTCCCCAAATGTGATTGCAGTCAGAAAAACAGCCGCAGAGCGTCTGACACCCAGCCTGCTGTCTAGAGGGCTGGGGGAGCCCCAGGGTCGGGGTGGGCTGGGAGTGGTCCCCACCCCCTCCCTTCTGGGTCTTCTCGATAAATGCCCCTGTAGACGCCTGACAATTCTGAATCACAGCGGGTTGAGTTTGTTCAGGTACTGTATTTAGTGCATCTGTGCTACGATTTCCTACCAGGGTACAATTCCTTTTGGCCTGTGGGATTCATGATTCTAAATGCACACAGTTTGTGTGCTCCAGGGTTGCTGAGCAGAGATAAGGGTCGTTTTGGTTGCCATTTTTGCTAAGTGTGTGTGGGTACTATGGTAAACACCCTCCTTAAAAGGAAAAGGGCTATTTTAAAGAAAAATAGATAACTGTGCCAAAACCACATGTTTAAAAAAAAAAGATGTGCCACGTTGGATTTCCAGTAAATGAACAAGACAGAGAGGAGGCATAGGAGAGGCAGGTGCCATGTTGGTTAGGGCCATGCGCTGAGTTGTGTCCCTAACATGGAAACTCAGGGTGAACGTGTACTCCTGCGTGACCCGCACATGCAAGTAGGAATCTGTGGTGCTCCTAAATTAAAAGTTCCCAGTAGGTAGTGTCCTTTGAGGGAGGGATTAATGGAAGTCAGACTTGCGGAGCCTGTCTTTGAAAATGCACTTCCTGGCGGCCTGCAGCTCTGCCCAGGCTTTTGGAAGTGGTCTGGGCTTCCGTACAGGGTGGTCAGGTAGCATTCTGCTTGGGGAGACCTCATCAGTGAGGAGGAAGCGGGGTGACTGGGGCTGAGCAGAGCAGAACGTACATTTGCATACATGGTCGGGGGCCCTGGAGCCCCCGGCCCTGCTGCTAGGCGCTTGTTTACCGTGGAGTCCTGAGTGGGGGTGGGTTGGAGAGCCAGTTTCAGACTTGGGGCGCCCTGGGCAGCAGCCCGCTGACCCGTGTGCATGCGTGAGTATCCGACCAGGCTGTGAGGGCTTTGTTGTTTGGGAGCTGGAAACACGCTGTTGAGTTTACTATGTTTTAAAACTGCTGTTTAATATCCACTTCATGTATTTTTTGAGCTCAGGTTACAGTGGACCTATTCCTTAGGATTCAGATTGGTTTATTCCCCTAAAATAACTTCTTTTGGTTTTTTTGCCTTTATTCTAAAATTGGTTTACGGGTCTGTAAAACACAGATTAGATAAAAATTGCCCCGGAAAGCATCTCTGAGGTTAAGTTCCCTTTGATAAAAGGACGTCCGTTCCTAGCCTGAAGGCAGAGCTGGTGAGTTAGGAGCAGGGCTTCAGCAGGAAAGGTGAAATCAGGACCTGGGCCTGGAGTTTGTTGCCTTTGAAGCCTGAAGGGATTCACACCTTTTCCCTCCCTGCCGGAAGAGACGGCAGAGGTGCTAATGAAAACACAGGGCTTTGGTGAATGAAAGTCACGTGACACCCACCGTTTCCTTTTCTGAAAGAGAAACCTTACAGAAATAGCGCCTGCCTCCCATGCCTGTCAGAAGGAAGTGCTCCAGTGTGTGGAGCCAGGAAGCCGGTTCCTGGGGTGTGATCTGCCCATGTTACCCAGACTGCCCGGCCCCTGAGCCCCACTTTCTGTCTGTGAAATGGGGTTATGCTTCCCTTTCCTTGCTGGGTGGCAGGCAGCTGGGCACCAGGCAGCTCAGAAAGGTCCCCGGAATTTAAGCTGATCTCCAGATGCTAAGAAATCTAGGAATTATGTTCATACTTACTGCTTTGAAACCAGGACTGCATACAGGAAGGACACGTCAGGAAAGAGATTCTTAAATTACAAAAACAGCAAAAAAGCAAAAACAAAACCCAAACCCTCTTAAGAAACGCCGGCCTTCGCTGCTGCATTGCTAGCGTGCCCCAGGCTCCAAAAACGATTGTTTTTGTCTTTATTGTAGCTCAGTGGGAGAGAGGTGCAGAGCCTTCCAGAAGCCCTGGGTTCAGTCCCCAGCACCAAAACAAAACAGACCAAAGATTTGTTGGTAGAAAATCCCCAGAGCAACAAAGGAGTGTTTGAAATTACCCAGGAAGACAGCCATAGGAGAACGCGTCCGGATTCCTGGCCTGCATTAAAAGTGCACTTTGATCCCTTTTATGATTTGTTTGTGTGTTGCGAGATGTTGATGCGGTGGGGATGGATAGTTAGGTTATGCATTTTTAAAATCTGGCTCTTAGTACAGGAAGCAGTACAAGAGCTGCAGACCCTTTAAACCTTCAGTTGTTTAATTACCCACGTCCGGTCGCGTCTTTCGCTTTGGGGGGGTTTAGCTGGGGGAGGCGTGGGTCGCTCACACTATTGGGTGTGTGGCTGGGCTGTCTGGTGGGCTCCAGGAGGCGCAGGTGTTTGAGACTTTGGTTGTCCGCCCCAGGAGGACCTGTGCTCCTGCTTCATTTCTCTGGTGTCAGCATTAAAATGAAGGGTTTTTGCTTTGTTTCGGAAGCGAAGAACTTTTCAGACGTTTTACTAACAGCGTGAACATAATGGGGTTTCTGTTAAGGTTCCCACTAACGTGCTTTCTGTAGACGCTTAGTTCCAAGATCTGGGTAACTTGGTATCAGATCTGGCAAGTGGGAAGGGTTTTTTTTTTGTTTTGTTTTGTTTTGTTGGGGTAGCACAGAATCCAGTGTTCTCGTTTCACCTTGGAAAGTTGGGGAAAGTGTAACTTTACTCCTTCATCTGCATTGCCAGGTGGGGGGCACCAGAGAGGGAGTGGGGTCCACCTGGGGCCCCTTTCTGGGAGGCCTGCAGTGGGGACCTCAGGGCAGGCAGGGCCGCAGGGCATCTCTCCCCATCGTGGGGAATGCTACGTATTAACAGCAGAACAAGAAGTGGTGTTAATTATCAGGTCACAGGTGCGGGGCCGTCCAGATTTAAAGGGGCCACCATGTGGATTTTAGTTGGCTTTGCTGTGTTCGCGCAGACCTTGGTGAGGACTTGTAACCTTAAGGTGGACAGAGTGCAGTGGTGGCATTTTTCTGGCAAGAACTGGTGGTGAGGGCATTGTTCAGGGTGTAGGAAGCCAGTCCTCGGATGTCCCTGGAGATGGTCACAGACTCACGTGAAGCACGCGGAAAGATTCGGCAGAGAGGGTGGCGAGGCTGGAGGCAGGTGGGGAGGGCGCTCCCCGAGCACCAGTATGGAAAGATAGGTCTGCGCTTAGGACGAATCGATTCATTCTGTCTGAGGGCCGACACAGCGGGGTTCAGACTTACGAACTGCGTGTTTGCAGATGGTAGAGTGGGCTTGGATGGCTCTTCCTGTTGGACTGGAAGAGTGTGGGGTCCAGAGACATGGTCGGAGGAGCTGTGCTGTGTGTTTTCTTGCGCTTGTACTGACAGTTGGGAGAGTCTGTCAGATACTTGGATCCACCGCATGCTCTGAAGGACCAGTGGTTGCCCCCACGGTGCTGTGTGAATGCTGGGTCTCTTCATGTTTCTTTTAGGGTGTCAGGTTTTCTAGAAGCGTGGACACACGCACACGCACACACAGGTCTGTAGCGTTTCATGCAGTGGTAGTGGAAGAGGCATGGCCTCTCCTTTATAACTAAAACTCAGATACCAGTGCTGTCTTCGAACGATGCTTAAACCTTCTGAGGTACTCAGCATAATTACAGCCTTGTGACTGTCACTTTGTTACTGTACTTCCGTCATATGGAATTGGTACAATTTCTTGAGTGAATTCTTAAGGTATAGGATTAAGTTTGAGACTCTTTAAAAGGATAAAAGTAGGTATTATGATACAGTTCATTACGAGACGTGATTTTAATTGTTACCTTAAAACCCATACGTTTAGGTTAAGGACGATGCGTGCATTTTGCACAGCATTAATGCACAGCCTTTAGGATTTATGTGTATGGTTAGGATTTTTGCTAATCTTTTGCCACCAAAGTTTAACAAAAGTTGTTGGGCGGGTGATGATTTTGAAAGCAGGCTGTGAGGTTGGATGTGGTGTGGGGATTTTCCTTCGCTTCCTTATGTTACGCTGCCCTCCATTTGTCCCTGGACACAGCTGTGGTGTACACAGAGCAAACTTGACCCCATTCTGTATAGGGTACAGGAAGCTTCCCCAGGGAGGGGGCAGCTGAGTGTCCGGGGAAGGGTATGACCTCATCTCCTGATGCTGGTTCAGCCTAGGCTCCACGGGGACCGGCCCCGAGGCCCTGGGAGGTGCTGGTTAGGACCTCCACCTGGCCCAGTGGCCACAGAGGACACTTCGGTGACCGTTCCTTCACGTCCTCTGCTGTTCTTCCCATTACTAAGAGTGAGCCGGCCCACCCTGGGGCAGGAGTCGGGTCCTCGTGCTGTTCTCACCAGTCTCACGCTACCCGCTGCCCGCTTGGAGGCTTGGAATTGGCTGCTGAGATCAAGGCTGCCCCTGGTGTGCTCGGGCAGCGTGGCCCTCCCGGGGTGTCTGTCTGGGTTCTCAGGTCTGGGGGCAGCAGCCCGCTTCCTGGACCTCATGCTGACCCCCCCCCCCCGCCTGTCCATACACTCTGCCGAGGCAGGCTGGGCGTTTTATTCGCTAGGCTCCTTCCTCTTGCCGTGTGCGTTCAAGCTGCCTTGGCTGCATCCTGGTGGCTGTTGGAGACAAGAAGCGCAAGGGCATTTTGAGGGTGAGCACTCGGAAATGCGGACATAGTGTCACTTGCTTATTTTAAGGTTGTGTAAACAGCTGAGAGAGGCCGGGTGACGGGTTCAAGGTCAGAGAGGGAAGGCGGGAGCTGTTGGTAAACCTCCGAAGGAAGCCCGGGAGACACCAGAGCCAAGGTAGCTGTAACGGTGGCCGGCGCCTTCCTGGGACCCCAGGCCGTGGTGGGGGACAGCTTGATAACTGCTGCCTACACAGGTAGAAAGGCACCTGGTGCCTGGAACAGTAGGTTGGTGCCTGACGAGGGGCCGTGGTGTGACCAGGAGGGTGGCCGCGCCCAGCCACCAGGCCAGAGCTGATGGAGAGATGCCCAGCGGCCGCTGTCCTGGCTCCTGGGGACAGGCCGCAGGCTGGTGTCCTGCAGGCGGAAGAGCTCGGGCTTCCTAAGAAATGGGCCCTTCGCCCAAGGCCCAGGAGGTCACTAGTGAGTTGTTGCTCCAGGTTCGTCCCCTGGAGAGCTGAGGCTGCCCTGTGCGCAGTTGTTCTTAATGTCCTTTTTGTGTTTTCTTAGTCCCCAGGAAAATAAATCACAACTGGATTTTTACAGGGAGAGGAATTGTCTTCATGCAAATTTGATTTGGCAGAAGCTACGCTTTCTAACAATGTGACTGGAACACCTTTTTCAAAAGAACGCTTAGGCAAATACATAGAATTCCACAAGATTTGCTCAGCTTAAGGAGTGTAGGCTGGCATGGTGATGCACACCTGAATCCCCGCACTCAGGAGGCTGAAGCAGGAGGCTCACCAAGGCCAGCCTGGCCTGCATAGTGAGTTCAAGAACAGCCTGGACTACGTAGTGAGACCCTGTCTCAAAAATCAATAAGTAAATAAAAAATAAAAATAAAAACGAAGGCCAGTCGTGCCATGAAAAGCTTCTTCTGTGAACCCTGAACCTTGTCCTGGGCACAGTGTGGTTCCTGGGTCACCTGTGCCCTCTGCAGAGTCCAGGAGTCTGGTACTCACCCGCCTTGCCCGTCCACTGAAGCTCCTGGACACGGCGCTGGTGTTGGTGACCATCGGTGCGGGGATAGGGCGGGTCCCCAGGTGCCATCCTGTGTGAAACCCTCAGCTCTGTGCTTGGGACTTGAGGTGCCCCGTGGTGGCAGGTGGCAGGCACTGTGTGGCAGGAAGAGGGGTCTGGGAGAGTCCAAGGGTCCTTACTAGATCTAGGACCCATGCAGGGGCTCCTGAGGCTTGGAGCAGTGAGCAGTGGGTCACCCCGGGTCAGGGCTGTGGCTTGGAAGAGGCTTCGGCAGGCTGGACCAGGACCCAGGACTGCTGTGAGCCTTCGGGAGCTCTCCGGGCCCCCTCCGGACACAGATGCCTGGGACGGAGTCACCCTGAGAAAGCAGGTCACTGGAGCGGGCTGCTCCTGCTGCACACTCGTCCAGGAGTGGGCATTTTAGGAATCGACTTCCTACAAAGAAACGTGCTGAGCTAGTGTGTACTGAGGTGGATGCGTGGCAGACGTGACTGAGCGGAAACGAGCGTGCTTTGCTGGATGCGCCCGAGTCGGAACTGCAGAACTGCTCTCCTTAGAGGACATGAAGTCCAGGAGCATAACTTTACTTCAGTCATAGTCAGAAAACGACCTTGATTTTAGCTGCTTGAATAAGCCACCAGCAAAAGAAATTAAAACTCTAATAATGAGCGGTGATGAGATGCTAGATGTGAAAACCACACGGAACCGTTGTAAGTGTGGATGCTGACAAGTTCGCCCCACTGGGACTGTATGTGACAGGTTTGTAAAATGGGAGTTTCCTTCGAAAGCTTAGACAGCTCCCAGTAACAAAGGCGTCTGGGGACTGAGGGCTTGAGGGTGTTTGTTCTTCATTTAAAGAAGAAAAATAAGTATTAGGTCCTCAATAAGTGGCCTGCCTCCCAAGACCTAGTGGTTGATTTGGAAGTGCGTCTGAGACAAGATGTCTTCTTGTGGGTGGTGACACATGTCCTAGAAGATGTGAGGAGCAGGAGGTGGGAAGGTGGCTTGGGAGCCAGGCAACCTGCCGGCAAAGGAGAGGCAAGGTTTTGTGCAAAGGCCCTGGGGTAGAGGAGACCCCTGGACTGACAGTAAGGTTTGAGGCAAGGAAGTTAAGGGGGTAGAGGAGACCCCTGGACTGACAGTAAGGTTTGAGGCAAGGAAGTTAAGGGGGAGGCCTGACTTCTGTGCCTATAACCGTGTAAAAGGAAAAACTACAATGTGAGAAGCAATTCTGTGCTAGAGACATCTGTCAGCTGTGTGTGTGTGGTAGATCTTGCTGATGGAGTAACAGCAAGTGACACCCCAGGCCTGGGGAGAGAGTCACTGACTGAGGTGGTGAGCCAAGCGTGGGGTGCATGCCTGTAATCCCACACTTGGGGAGGCTGAGGCAGGAGGATCACAAACAAGTTCAAGCCCGCCCTGTCTCAAAAGAGGGCTGAGGGTGGAGCTCAGGTGCCAGGGCCCTGAGTCCAGTCCCCGGCCCGCCTGAAAAGAGCCGCTGGGGGCTGCGTCCTCCAGACGTTCCGAGTCCTCGTGAAGGGACCTGTGTGAGGGCCTGAACTTGCGGTTCCTGGCTCAGCCGTCCTTTACTATCGGCCGTGTTCTTCTCCTTCATGGGTGCCTTGGGGCGAGCGTGCGCCCATGTGCATCCTCCAGTGGGCCGGTGGGTGGGAGACGCATTCCCTGTCCGCAGCGCAGCCTCTGTCCCTGTCCCTGGTCCTGAGAGCCAGCGTGGCCGCAGCCCCTCTGCACTGGCCGCCAGTGGCCCTGGGCAAGCTCTGTGCCCTTGGCCTGGTGCCCGGTGAGGCTGGCCACTCTGCCGGGCCCGCTGACCTCCTCCTCCCGGGAGCCCTTGCAGGACTGGGGTGTCCTGGTCTCGCCCTGGTGTGGAGCCCGAACTCAGCCCCTGGGTCCCGAGGGCCCAGAGCAGCACCCTGCGGGAGGACCCGCCTGGCCGAGCTCGGGTGGCCCTTGAGGCCACTGGCATCTGCTGGGAAGTGGGCCGGCGGGCGGCTGCAGCTGGGGAGCAGGAAGGCAGAGGTGGCCTTCCGACAGCCCGGGGAGCCCGGGCCTCCTGTCCGGCGTGCTGGCACGGCCGTCTCCAGACTGAAGCTGCCGTCACAGTGCTCCTTCCAGTGTGGCTCCTCACCTGTGGCGGGGGTTGAAGTGCCAGCCCACAGGGGCGTGTGACAGGGGCTTTTGCTTTCTCTCTGTTGGGGTGTTTGGGTTTCGTTGTTGGGGGTGTCAGAGCCAGGACATGATGTGTGCTGGGCAGGCTCTTCGCACTGAGCACCCTGTGACAGTGGCCTGGTTTTTTTTCTTCTTTTCTTTTTCTGTTCTTGTTACTGGGAATTGAACTTCAAATCTTGTGCTTACCAGGCACGCTCCGTGCAGCCGAGCTTTGCCACTGGCCCCGGTTTTGTAAGTTGTGATGCATAATTTCATGCATTATGAGGAATAAGTATATACGTATGTTATCTTTTTTATCTATTTTTTCTTTTTATACAAAATTTCACTCTGTAGCCCAGGCTGGCCTCAAACTTCTGATGATTCTCCTGCCTCGGCCTCCTGAGTGCTGGGATCACAGGTGTGCACCTGACCAATACATACATAAAGCCTGGATTATTTTTGATCCTGTTTCTCCTTCCTCTTTTCTGAGGTCTCCTGGACATCTTCAAAAAGTCCACCTTCATGTTTCCTGTCAGTGTCCTTTCTTTTGCTCCTTTCTTTATGCTTTGGCTTTCCTGTTTCAGAGAAGCCGTGTGATGTTTAAGCCTGCCCTGCCTGTGTCACCCTGTCGCCTACACAGGGATCAAGGTTTCTCCTTGTTCAGGGCTTTTTGTATAAACTGGAGTGAGCGGAAGTGCCTGCGGACCTGGGTGTGACGTGGTCGGCACTCGGGATGCGGGTGGGGTTGTGTGGTCTCACCACGCCACAAGAAGCCCTGCTCGCGCATCAGTCCTGTCTCGGCCATGGATTCACGGCAGCTGAGCACTGAAGTACGGCTTCCCCAGTCAGCATCTCCCGAGGTCCCGGGTGGTGCGGGCATGCGGCTGGAGAAGCCGTGGGAGTTGTGCCGGTGCGGTGCAATGCTTTGCGTGTGCCGTGTGTGCGCGCCGTGTGGGTAGTGATTGTGTGTTTACAGACAGAAGCTGCTTAAATGCAAGCGCTACTGCTTAGAAGATGCGCTGTTTGTCCTCACTATCGAGGCCCTCGAATCCGCTGGGAGCACACGTGCCCCAGCGCTCTTGGCCACTGACTGCAGCGGCTCCGGAGTCCTCTCTCCTGCGTGTCTTTAGGAGACCTGATCGGACACACAGCGAGTGCTGCCGCCGAGCGCCATCCACGGGCAAACCAGCTCGTAAGAACCTGACGCCGTGACCTCGTCCTGCTCAGTCTCGGATCTGTGACTGCTGGCTCCTCCCAAAGTCAAGATAACCAGGAAAGGGAGATGCTTTCAATCCATTTGGGAAGTGGAGGCAGCCAGGACAGCGCAGCTAGAGACCCTCAGGAAAGAGGACACCAGAGCTGCTGCAGGAAGCGGCGAGGACCAAGGGACAAGTGTGTCAAAGTGAGGGGTTAGAGGGACTCTGAGGGGATTCGTGGCCATGTATCTTTCACTGTAGTGCATTTTAAATATTTAAACACCACCTTTGGATCATACCTCATCTAGGATCTCACTTGATGGTCTCCCTGTGACCCCACTGGGGAAGGACGGTGCCCCTTTTCCTAAGGGGGAGCCAGCGGCTATCTGAGGCCACACTGCTGGTGATGGTTTCCCTGGGCCTGGGTCGGACCCTGTGCAGCACTGGGCCTCCTCAGCGTGCCCGGGCGCCATGGGGTTGGCGTCTGGGGGGGGGCACAGGTGCAGCTGCACGGGAGCCCTGCTGGGGACCACCTGGGACCCCTCGTGGCTCCTGATCTGAGCAGGTGTGAGTCTCCAGCCTGACTCTGCTGGGCCCCCTCCACGCCAGTGGGTGGAGTGAGGGTTCACACCATGCGGCGTTTGCACACCCGCCCAGTGATGGTGTGTGCTTGGGCAGGAAAGAGAGTCACAGCTGAGCCCCTCTGTAAGCCAGTTGTTTGGAGACGGGTATCAGTCCGCATTTCCGTAGCTTGGTGTGAAAAACATAAAATTAGGTTTCTGATCTCGGGTGCGAACTTTTTAGAAGCTGCACAAAATGCATATTTTTTGCATCTGTATAAATCATGCATTCAAAAATGTGCAAGTTGGGGTTGGGGATTTAGCTCAGTGGCTTAAGCGCCTGCCTGGCAAGCACGAGGTCATGAGTTCAATCCCCGGTACCAAAAAAAAAAAAAAAAAAAGTGTGCAAGTTACATCAGACCGTTAATGCAAATTGTGTCAGATACCTCTGTTAGTGCAGACACCTAGGGCTTGTGTTCCTATTTCCAGGTGACTCAGAAAAGGTCCAGAGCCTGGTGACTTGCGGATCTGCTGTGCGTGACTTTTTACCCTTGTAGAGTGGAGAATCTTGTGTCACTGATGCTCGGTAATGACCAGGTTTCCTCTGTGCTTCCGTGCTCTGTGGAAAAGCCACACACCGCTAAAGCCAGGGTCCGGCGCCTGTGCCGCCCGTGCAGTAGTGCCAGGGGCAGGACGGGGCCTGCTGTCCTCCGAGGGCTTTATGGAGCGCTGATGAAAGAATGGTGCCGTGAGGTCGCTCTTAGACACAGGGTCCAGGAAGTAAACGCCAGCTCTGCAGAGATCAGCTCAAAGCCATGGCTCCAGTGGGGAGGTGGGCAGGGAGACACGGGGCCACGGGTGGGACCACAGGGATCAAGTTATACTGGATTAGGGACTTGTGGTAAATAAGTAGATTCAACTGTGAGGTGACGGACATTCATCTGCTTCACCATGGTGACCGGGTTACTCCTTATGCAGCCTGTAACATCCGTCTGCCCTCGAGCCCTGGGTTGGGGTGCTGGCTGTTCCCCGAGCACCCCTGCTGGACTTGGGGCATACAGGGCGAGTTTGGGGGAGGCCGATGTCTCCTGGTCATCTGGGATCAGCCGAGATTGAGGGTGGTGGGGGAGGCTGGCCTCGGTCTCCCGAGAAGCTCCATCTCCACGCATCTCACCCTGGGTCGGGAACTGGTTCCCTCGGGGGTCAGAGGGTCTCTAACGCACATGGGGTAGAGTGACTAATCATCCCAGGGAGCAGTGAGCTCACACAGCTGCCCAGCACGGGGACCTCTGCCCTGTTTGCCACCGGGAACTGACTCCCCCATGTGTTCCTCTTACATGAATTTTTTCCAATTTAAAAGAAAGTTAAGTAACCATTTTTCTTAGAATGTCTGACCTCTCGTTATCACGCCCTACCTTACTCTTGTTCTTCTTCATATTCTTAGAGTGTTTTGCTCTTCATAAAGTTGGGAGATACTGAATTATCAGGCGTGTTTTCTAGGAGTCCCCTGTCACTGAGAAGTTTTATTTTCTCCCGTAACCCAGTGCTAACATTGAAGGTCTAAACTGCTCAGTGACGTGGGACAGGAGATAGTTTTGCGGTCCCGGAAGGTTTGTTTCCTGACTTAATTTTATTTGGTGCTGGGGACAAATGTAGCTCCGTGAAGTCCGTGGTTCTGTCATGTCCTGGAAGCCAAGATGGGTAGCGGGGCTGATCCGAGCTGTGCGGGACCTGGCTGTGGAGGGGGTGACCGGTGCCGCTCCCCGCTGGGCCCTGCGGGAGCAGAGCTGGGGCAACAGTGGTGGGTGCCACCCTGACCCTGAATGTGGCCATGATGCCAAGTGGGTGGGAGCGGATCCTCCCGAGAAGTCCTCACGGGTCTGGGCTGGACTGGTCTGTCTGTGGCCCCCGCAGTCTGGGCGCGCTCACTTTCTCCGTTTCTCCCACGCAGTCGGGACCGAGGTCCCTGGCCCTCTCGGTGCAGAGACGCTGTCGTGTGTTTCAGTGACCAAGTTTCACCACGATCTGTTTTCTCTCCTCACTGTTCTTTCTGACCTTCCCCGCTGTGCTCCCTGCTTCTCTGCTGTCCTCCTCCTCCTCCCCATTCTTTTCCCTCCTCCTCTCCATTCTCCCTTCCCACCCAGGGCGCTGTTTTTCCTCTTGATCCCACGCCTTGTGGGTCCAGGACACTTGTCTCTGTCCTTGTGGCCCTGCTGGACAGTGCCCTGGATGGCTTCTTCCTTAGAACCAGCGTCATGATAACTGACTGACTGCTTGCCGGAGCTGCCACTTGGGAGCATAGATAGCTTAAGGCTGTGCCACAGAGCAGGTGCCCGGCAGCCCTGCTCCCCCAGACTGCCCGGTCGCCTCTGCGCCCTCCAGGGGCCAGGTCCAGCAGCCCCCAGCCTTGCCACACCCCAGGTTACTGCACAGCCGGCCTTCAGGCTAGGGGACCTGGTGCTTGGAGCCCCAGCTGGGCCCGTAACTGTGCCCCTTTCCCTGCTCCTGGGTCTCCAAGCAGCAGCTGAGAATGGCACCGACGGGGCCAAGAAGGGGTGTCCCCAGACACTGAGCCCCACGCTCAGTCACCGTGGCCATCCCACGTGGAGGCTCCTGGAAAGCCGTGTGGTTGGGTTTCAGCCCAGCCGTTTCCATGGAGACGCGACAGCTGTCAGTCAAGCATCCTCTTTCCCTGGGAGCGGTTACCATGACACTGAGGGGTCGCCTGCCTGGCCATGGTGAACCTGAAACCGCAGCTGAGCCAGTCAGGCAGTAGCCAGGCGCCCTCACATATCAGGGTCCTCGTGAGTGTTGGGGCCTAACATGGCTGGATTCGTGGCTCCCACTCGCACCCTCTTCTTCCTTCTTATCCTCTCACTTCCGAGAATTGAACCCAGGACTTTCCCACCAGTGACACCCCAGGACTCTACGTTTTTATTGCTGAGACAGGATCTCACTGAAGTGCCCAGGCTGGCCTCAGATTTGGATCCTCCTGCCTCAGCCTCCTTAGTGCTGGGATTATAGGTGGCCACTACTGTGCCAGGCCCGCCCCTGGATTCTTGAGGAGTCTTCGAGCTTCTCTGGGGGAGGTGTGGACCCAGCTGAGAGCTTACACTCCACACCCTCGGGGGGCAGCGCCTGCTTCCCTGCTTTGAGATGGGGACTTCCGGCCAGCTGCAGCGAGGGTGGGCAGTGAAGGGACAGGGTGCAGACATGGGCCCCAAGGAGTTGGAGGCCATGGCTCCTGCGGAGTGGAGAGTGGCAGTTCGTGGGGGAGACAAAGCTGGGCGCTAACACCTGTCCACCCCAGGAGGTGGCCCTGGGTTGAGCCGTCGCCTGTGCCCGAGTGGAGCTGGCTGAGGAACATTGTGTGAAGCTGATACTTGAAAATTAAAGCTTTGGTGCTGGGCATGCAGCTCAGCAGCACAGCACCTGCTTGGCAATCTTGAGGTTGTGAGTTCGATTCCTGGTACAAAAAAGTAAAAAAAAAAATCACACATTAAAGCTTTGCAGGGCATCTGTGGTACATATAATCCCAGTGCTAGAGAAGGTGAGGCAGGAGGATCAATACCGCTTCAAGACCAGCCTGGAATGTCTAGCTAGATGCTGTCTCAGAATAATAAAGTTTTGGTCACCGTGCAGGACTTCAGAGCTGACAGTGCATTTGTAGCTTGTTTCACGCTCAGGAAGGTCCGATGGCCGGAGCAGGGTTCTCCGTGGTACACTGGCCTCCAAGAACGGTGACAGCTGTGGTGGCCCCGAGAAGCCCCAGTGAACAGGGAGGGTCTTCCCAAGGTGGTCACCCCGGCCCGTTTGTAGGACAGCACGTCTTAAGGCGGAGGGACTAGAGAGCCGCCCTGCGAGATCAGAGGGATGGGCTTACCCCGGGGCAGTGGGGCTCAGTGTAGGCGGCCGTGGAATGAAATAAAATAGGTGGGTGGGAGACCTGCCTGGGAGCAGGCTCCCTGGTCAGGGCTGAGGGAGCACTCGGACCTGTGTTGGGGTGGATGTCTTGGGACTGAAGACCCCAGGGATGGACAAGGTGATGGAGGACGGAGCTTTCCTGCCAGCAGAGTTGGGGCCCAGTTGTCTGGTGGTTTCGCTGGATGGCAGTTAAGAGACCAAAGCTTTTCTCAAACAGTAGCACCGCCTGTCTGTGGTTGGGGAGGTGTTAGAAAGATCTGGGGGACAAAGCGACCTTGTGCACTGAGGTCCTGTTGCACAGGCGTGCTCTACTCCATGTAGGTGATGGGCGCGATTTGGGGGCAGCTGCAGCTTTGGGGGGGCACTGAGGGTTTGTTTTGCTGACCAGTCCACTGGACAAAAGATGGGTAGGAAAGAAGAGGCCTAGCAAGGTGGGTGGGGGAGTGTTGGGGTGCTGCCTGGGGACGCTGCCAGGGCTGGAGGAGATGGTGCTGTGTTCTGTGGGACCTCCTGGGGTCTCTGTGGTAATGCAGGCACCCGTGTGTGGCATCAGCGTGGACTGTCAGGCTGTCCAGGTGGTTCTGTCCGTGCCCTGGGAGCATGAAGGGAAATACGCCAGGGACAGTGGAAGTGGGGAAAAGGCTGAGGGGCAGGAGGTTTGGGCGTGGGGGGACACAGGATGGGGTGTGGGAGACCCAGGTCCAGGGCGTTGGTGTGGGGGAGTGTGTCACTGTGGGCGGGAGATCTCAGGAACCACGTGTGATGCTGGGCATTGAACCTGTGGGACACTGCCAGCTCTTTTAAGAGTTTTATTTTGAGACAAGGTCTCCAGAAGTCACTCAGCTGCCCCGGAGTCCTCCTGCTTCAGCCTCCCCGAGTGCTGGGTGGCTGGTATGCGCCACAACATGGGCTGTGGAGCGTTTTCTGAGTGCTGGAGGGTGGCCTTCCGAGCTTGGTGCCTGCCTGGTTGTGGAGCCTGTAGGGTATGCAGGGTCCGGTGCCCTTGTGTGCCCCTCGGTGCCCGTGTGGAGCCGCACCTGGTGTGCAGGGACGTGGGATTTGCAGCTGGCGGTCGGGGCCTCCCTGTGCAGAGTTGGCTGCTAGTGCTTTGCCTGTGTTGTATGCACCGCCCCTGCTGTCTGTGGGCGGCTCTGCTCAGAGCCCCGAGCTGTTTGGGGGGGATGAGCGTGTGAGCCTTTGGGAGTCAGGCGCCTGGATTGCTGGGAGGGTCAGCCCCCCCACCCCCAGGTCAGGCTCCCAAGATCTCTGCTTTCTCTTTCAGAGTGATGACAGCTGGCGAGGTCCCTAGAGGCGGCTGGTGTCGGACTCCGTTGGGACGCACCCCAAATGTCCCCCGCCTGTGGCTGCCTGCGGTTTCCCGGCTCCTCACCCTGTCTCCCGCTGGACCACGCACAGGACCCCGGAGCCCCGACCGGATGCTGCCCACCTGCCCGCCCACCCGCCCCTCCTCCTGTGCCCGCACCGTGGCGCTGAGTTTCGCTTTGGTTTTTGTCCCTAAATTGCCCGGGTTTCCTGGTCCTCTCCAGCCGCCGGCCGGGGTTGTCATTTCTCCCCGCACCACTCTGGGCAGACCCCTTCCCCGTCCGGTGGGGAATCCTGGCATTTTCTGGCTTGGGCTCCGTGCCGCAGTCCTACCTCAGCTCAGGGAAGCCGGGCGTGAGGTGGAGGACGTGGCCTCGAGTGCGAGCCCTGGGGCCACCTGTGTGCAGTGGCCTCCGTGATCTGGCCGCGGATCAGTGATCCCGCCACAGCCTCCACCTGTGACCTGGCTTCTGTGGAGCGCAGCGGAACTGTGACTGTCACATGGGAGACCTGGGGTGGCCTTAGGGACAGAGTCACAGAGAATCCTCTGCCGCCATCACTGTCAGCATCCCTGTCTGCATCATGGCAGCCGCCTGCTCCTCTCTCCTCTCCTCGGTCACGTGGGGTCAGGCGGAGCCGGGCGTGAAGCTCTTTCCCTTTGGGCTCTGCTGTCTGCACCGACAGGTGTACGGGGGCGGCCGCGCCCAAGGACCGGCCTTTCTCTAACCAAAAATTCATGTGGGCAGCCAGTGACTGCAGCCGCTCTGGGGTTGGCGGATTTTGTGTGTGAAATACAGCCCGATCTGTACACGTGGCGGCCTGCTGCAGGCCCAGACTGCCCTGAACGCAGAGAGGAAGCCGTCCAGCCCCGCGCGCTTGGGCAGGAGCCGGCGGAGAGCGGCCTCGCAGGACGCGTCACTGGTCAGAGAAGCCCTTGGCGAGGTCCCCTCATGCTGCTTTCAGTGGAAACGCCAGCGTGACCACAGCCGTCCTGGTCCCCGGGGCTCCCTGGACATGTGGCTGGACCCCCGCCCAGTGCCTGTCTCCCCGATAGTCCTGTAGAGGCCACACTAATTCTTGGAGATGTGACTTGTTGGTTTGTTTTTTCTGTTGTTACTTTTTGTTTTGGAGGGGAAAAAAAAATACATATATATATATATATATAAATATAAATATACAGATCTATATCACTATAGAATGATGCATTACTAAAATGAGGCTTTTAGAGGAAGACCAGAATTTTCAATGTCTTAAAAACGTGTCTAATGCAATGCAAAAGTCTTCCTGCTTCTGTGCTGAACTCTTTGGAACCGAGGATTGTACTGCAAGACAGAGTTGAATGTAAAGCGACCCTAACCGTTTTTAAGGTTTGGCTTTTCCGGAGCGCTCATCCCAGCCGCATGTAGTTAGTTTGAAGGTCACCGCCCATGGACGACACGCTTTGTTAAGATGTACAGAGTGTCCCGAAGTTTTCTCTAGTTAGGGGACGAGGAATCGGCGGGTGTTGGTGCCCTGTGACCCCCGGTACCTACGGCTGCTTCGAGTCCCCCAGCCACTCAGCCTGACGCCACCCCACCCACCCCAGCCCACACCGACGACGGTCAGGGTCCCTCCTGCAGCCTAAACGAGCTGAGTCGAGAAGGTGATGCTATACTAAGATTTTCCTCTATCCTGTACATTTCAAGAAAAAAGGCATATGCAATATTTACATTTTTAATTTAGTTTACCGAATGGAACCAAAATGTATGTTATGTTTGCAAAAAAAAAAAAATTCACAATGTATATTGGGTCTTTGTACATTTTGCCTGACTTACCTTAAATTTAAACTATTTTTTGCTATATAAACTTTAACCGTCATGAACAGTGTTTTCTTTGGGGTACATGTGGTTTCTGAATCTCGAGGTGTTAAATAGACTTCTCTCGCTGTTGTTAGGACAGCGTCCCTCCCTGCTGGCTTCCGCACTGTACATAGAGGGACCGAGCCAGCTAGCATAGTGCATCGTGTTTAGTCTGTATTGATCATGGATGCCTCCTTAATAGCCATATGCAATAAATAAAATAAAGACATTATTTATGAAATGAACAAGGCCTGGAGGGTGTCTTTTCCCTGTGCATTCTGAGCTTGACACAAAGCTGACATGTTCTCCCGGTGTTTGGGGCCAACAAGTAAACGTTAGGCTCCTGCTGTTGCTCCGATGCCTGTGTTTATGGGGACAGCTCTGGCTGTGTAATCCGGGCTGGTCTAGGACTCACCGTAGCCCAGGTTGACCTCCAGCGTGCGGCAGCCCTCTTGCCTCAGCCTCCCGAGTGCCACACCTTGCTTCTGCTGGAAGAGTGAGCTGTGCTTTGGTGCACAGGAAATCAGCGCACGACGGGCTGGGGCTGGTTCCGGCTGACTGTTAGTGGATACGGACCACCTCGTGCCCAGTAGTGCGAAGCAGCTGCTGGCCCCAGCTGAAGTGAGAAGCCGCAGGTATGGGCGGAGGAGGGGGTGGCCTCACCCTCTTCTCCCTGTGTAGAGCAAGGAAGGGCTGGGCGGGGAGCCTGGGCTGCACGGCTGTCCAGGCCACCGAGTCGAGATCCAGGTTCTGCAAAGGGCCAGGGCATCGGGTCCCAGTTGCACCCATTTTCCTACAGAGGACCCAGTGCTACCCTTCTCTATGGCAGAGTGGTGCCCCCTGTGTGGAGATAGCACCTTTTCTTCAGCCACTCATCTGCCGATGGATACAGGCCACTTCCTAGAGTGAGCTGCGCTGCTGTAAACACGCACATGGGTCACTGGACTACACCTGGGACGCCTGCAGGCCACCAGACAGCAGGGGAACAGCCAGATCTGTTTCTGGAAACCCGAAGAGGGGGCTCTGCCGCCTGAGGACCACATGTGGGCACCGGGTGGGGGCAGAAGCGGAGCCCTGGCCACTGCATGTCGCAAGCAGAGCCGGCCTCTCCTGTGAAGGAGCCGAGGAGGAAGGGGCGGTCACCGGTGGACAGGGCTGGTCTCCTGGGCCCTCCCCTTCCAGGCTCTGCTGCTGGACAGCTCCCTGGGAGGGAGGAGGCCCCCACGGGTGACTCTTGGGCTCCCAGGCCACCCCGTGCCACAGGCCAGGGCTTCTCTGGCTGGGCTTCTTCTGGTCACTGCTGGCCATCTGGTGTCCACGGCTGCACTCTGACGCCTCCTGCAGGGCCCTAGTGGCCCCTTTCCTTCCTGTGAAGCCAGCCAGGCCTCACACTCCATGGGAAGGACCTGCGATGCTGTCTGGCCGGCCCGGTCACCTGCTGACACCTCTGGATCCTGGACTGCCTGCTCCTCATCTGCCCTGTGCCCGTCACCAACCTTGGTGACCTCAACCCCAGCTGTCCCTCAGCTTCGGCCTCCAACCTGTGCTGACACCGCCTGCCTCGGCTGCAGGGACCTGCAGAGCCCCCGACCCTCCTTCCTCTGGGGCGGCATCCACGGCACTGCCACGAGGGCCACCCCTGCCCCGTGCAGCGCAGGCTCCCCCGCCATGCCATAGCCCAGCGCTGCCCTCTCTGACCTACGACTCAGCTCCACTGCCCCAAACCGATGTGGTCAAAACTGGTCCTTCCCGAGGGTGCCGGCAGCACGGCCCAGAGCTGGCCTCAGCGAGCAGAAACCGGGAGGGCAGCACCGCTGGCCGGGCAGCGTGAGGCGACTCGAGTTGGCCTTCCTGAGTTAAAGTGAATGTGTGAAGGCCGTGTGGTGTCACCCACCACGGAGACGGCCCTGCCCAGGGAAGGACAGGCCGCAGACGGTGTGTGCTCCCAAGGCCACAACGCTGAGTGGGTCAATTGGACTCGCGTGCAGCTGTCCCGAAGTTTCTCCTACGGGGCAAACTCGGGGTGCACGCAAAAATCACAGTGCAAGACACTGGGCAACAGGGAGGGGGTCTTCCTCACATGGGGAGGGGACCGAGTGACGGGGAGGAGAGGGCAGGGGACGGGCAGGGCCCGTGCCGGGCTCTGCACCCGGGACGGAGACACCGTGCGCTGTGAACATGGGCACACAAGGTCACCTCGGATGACCCGTGATGGTGCCGATTCCAGCGTGGCAAGGACAGCAGATGGGTTTGTAGGAGTCGTACTGGACATGGACAGTGAGTGTTTAAGAAGGTGTTTATTATAGAAAAGACACCTGGCCATGCGTCCTCGCCATGCGCTGCCCTCATGCTGCATGCTGAGCCCCTCTGGGTGGCGGTGGAGCCGGCTGGGTCAGGGGTGTGTGGCTGTCAGACCCTGTTGCTACAGGGACTCCAGGAGGGACTTGCAGGGACACCACTGGCCACGTGGGTGGACAGGCAGAGAGCAGGGAGAGTCCTCAGAGAGGATAGTGTCTGGGGTCCCAGGGGCCGGGACGTCTCCTCAGGGAGCGCACAGCCACTCTGCAAGCCCTCAGCTCCCCAGGCCCTCTGCTGCCCTCTCTCCTCCCTGCTACCTTCTGTGATGGCTGGCACCCGCGGGCCTGGCAGCTCCTGTGCTCAGAGGCCATCAAACACGCCTGGCTGAGCCCGCGCGGCTCAAGGCCCGGAGTGAGAACAAACACAGCCCTAGGTTGTGCCTTAGATGAAGTGAAATTGCTTTGTTCAGTGCTGGAAGTACGGGGCTGGTGGTGAAAGCTTGTTATTCCAGCATCCATGAGGCTGAAGCAGGAGGATCCCCATGAGTTCAAGGTGAGCCTGGGCTACAACAGCAAGAGCCTGTTGCCAAGAGAAAAAACAAACGCACATGCAGTGCTGGGACAGTTAGCACAGTGAAATTCCACCTGCCACCTCCCAAGGCACTGCTTTTCCTGAGCCCCTTCACCCGCTGATCTGCCCGGGGCAGCCCTCGCCCCATCCTGGCCTCAGGAGGTCAGAGCCGGCCGGGGACCAGGCTGCCACCCTCCTCCTCACTGTCCAGTGAACCAGGGACTCCTTCGGTCTCCAGCACATTGGGAGCCCGTTTGCCCAGCCGGGGACCCCTTGCAGAATCCAGAGTCTTTCCGGGTGCAGAGCGGCTCCGTGGCAGCTGCCGGCCCTGGGTTCCCTCCCCAGCATGGGGTCAAAACAGAACTAAACCCAGAAAGCTTCTCCCAGACCCGAAGGCCCTGTTGGCAGGCTGTGCAGTTTTCACTCATCGGCGGGCAGTCACTGGAGCCAGCTAAAGTCCACTCCTGCGACTGTCCCTGCAGCCGCGGCCTTGACCAGCAAAGGGCCACCTGCGGCTGGGCCGGGGAGGCGGGCACCTGTTTTCTATCCCTGCCAGTGGAGGAGACTTTCAAAGCACCCAAGGTACTTCCCGGCCTCTAAGAAAACGTCCAAACCCGAGCGTGGCACCTGCGTGGCGGTGTGGGCCCCATGGCACCTGGTGGCCAGGACTCAGGTCCTGTGTGGAGCTCGCTCACTAGGCCATTGTGCTATGGACGTCTAGGTTAGCATCAGAATTACAGGCAGTGGGCAAGGCTGACCCTCGACACTGAAGACGGCTGTGACCGGAGGGGCATTCAAGGAGGTCAGGCATCCGGAGAGAGAGGACCGGCTTCCGCTGGGGATGGGCGGCCGTGACTGACCTTCCCCACTGGGTCAATACTACCTGAGCGGCTGCTCTGATCTTATTGGTTGATTATAGTTCTATCCCGTCTTGTGCTGGTTTCACCTCATGGCTTTGTTCAACAAAAACCCCTGAGCAGCGGAGTTGGCGGGCAACGCGCTTTTTGGGCCCCCTCTGTCCTGCTGAGACAGAAGCTTTCTCTCAGTAAATTCTTCCCATTGTTGCTTGTTTTGTTTGTGTCTTTTGGACACAGAGTCTTACTATGGAGTTCAGGCTGGCATTGAACTCACTATGCAGCCTCAAACTCAAAGTGATCCTTCTGCCTCGGCCTCCTGAGTGCTGGGACTGCTCGCATGCACCACCACGCCCAGCTCATTCTTCCTACTCTTAACCTCCATTGTTCCTAGGATTAATTCCTTGGTTTTGGAGAATGGGAGCTCGGTGTGTCGGACATGTAGCAAGCTGGGAGTTGTAGTATCACCCTTACATCATTGGGAGGTCCATGTATCACATGATCTATATCAATCAATTGCTGAAGGAGATTTTCCAGCATCCATGCAAATTTCCCAAAATATGAACTGGCTCTCAAAAGACCCCGGCTCATCCCTGGACCAGCCGCTTTCCTACCTTGGGATACCTGCCTTCTCTGGCCTGGGACTTGGGCTATACTTCCTTCCAATAAGCAGGAGGACCTTCGTGACTGCCAGCTGTCCTGCCCAATCAACTCTCAGAACCCTCTCCACAGGAAGGGAGGCGGGACAAACACAATGTAGTATTCAATTGATTATAGTTCTATCTGTGTACAGCTCTGTATCTATCCACCTAAAGAGCTGGACAAGCTACCGACTCTCTCTGGGCACTTGGGTGGGGTGGGTGTGCTCTCCTCAGCCCTCTGTGGTCTGTCACGGTCAGGAAGAGCTGTTCCCTCTTTATTTCTGTTCTTCGGGGCCGTGAGACCTGCCTGCTTTAGTAAGGCACATTTCTCTCCTCTGATAAACAGCTGGCGTCACTTGTTGTAAGACATACAAAATCTCCCTGGGGAAATTCAGTGCAGAGCTGGCCGGAGGCCGCAGCCCAGCGTGTAGCACTGTGCGTTGTGTAACCTTGGTGTCTCACTGTGTCAGAGCCAGGCTATTGTAGAGGTCACCATGGTGCTGAGATGGGTGTGTCCTGGACCTAGGACCACATTGTCACCCGAGCACCGTGGTCACGGCCCAGGTCTCTGCTGTGATGTCTGCGGTTCCTTCAAACCCCGTCCAGGACCTTTTCTGCTGGCACTCAGGCCCGGGGAAGGTGGTTTTTCCTTTCGGCTGTCTCACCAGCTAATCGGGTTCTTCCACGTGGCCACCTGCCAGTCCCGCGATGGAAGACGCATGGCACTGTGGGAAGATCGGGGCATCTCTCTCAGGAACAGAGATGGACTGCCGGGCAGGTGGACAGTGGGCGATTTCTGATCACACTGACACTATCTCCACTTGAGAGAGCTCGGGTTTAAACCAAACCGGTCCCACGGGTGGCTAGGCCCTTTAGCTTGTTTTAATCACTAACTCTGTGATTTTTACAAGTAGAAGAAGGAACCCTCAGCATTGTTTTGCAAAATGGTTCCAGACCTCTTGGCCTGGGCTGGCCCTGGGTGAGCGGCTCTCCCGTGTTTGTGAAGTTTGTGCAGCGTTGCTTGTGTTCACAGCTCCCGAAATGAAAGCTTCAGCCGAGGCTGCCTTCGGGGGCCCAGCAAGGGAGTGCGGCTTGTTCTGGGTCTTACGTGAGACTCCTGAGGTTCGGCTTGGCCTGGGTGGACGCTGTTGTGAACAGGGCCCACTTTCTTCTGAGCACAGGCATAACAGGAAAAGCTGGATTGGCAGGAAGCCCCACTCCATCCACCGCCCTGCAGGGGGGCTGGGGTGGAGCTGGCCCTGGCCTCTCGGGGATCTCTGGTTGGTTCTGATGGAGCACAGTGAGGGGCAGCTGTGGGTAAGTAGAGGCAGCAAGCATGGCGTCTTCCCCTGCCTCCCAGAGGATGGACCTTGGACACACGGCCCCTGAGCTGGCATCTGCTATTGGGAGTGCATGCTGTGTCCATCTGTGATGGGAAATTTCCCACCAGGCTGGACCAGCCCACGCTAAGGCCTCTCCACGCCGGCTCCTGGGGACCCCATAGCCTCCAGCTCTCCCCAGCCTCTCCCACTGGAAGGCGATCATTCCCGAAGGAAATCCACCCCAGGGTCACACAGTGAGGGTTTCTGCACACCGTCTGAGTTCAGGTAGGGGGGTCATATAAATGTTGCCAACACTGGCATTTGTGTAGCCGGAACATCTGGGAAAAACAGCAGTAAATGATGAATCCGTGTTAAGGATAAAGATTTTAGTACAGAGAAACCAGACGGCTGCTCCTGTTCTCCGGCTCCAGCCACCTGACAGGCGACGCAGTGTCCTCCTTGAGCGTCGTCCTTGCGACCAGTGGACCTGCTCAGTGCCGGACACGAGACCAAGGAACCCAGGTCCTGCTTCTCCCCAGACACTGTTCACCTGGGAAGCCTGCCGTGAGGTCAGCTCAGCCTCCGATAGGGCCCGTCACCAACTGACAGGTGACAGGTCCAGCCTCGCCGGGCTCTGCAGTAGGTGAGTCCAGCGGGTGCCCCTCGGTCCCCAACCCGGACACAGAGAGAAGAGCTTTTACAGCGGCTGGGATGGTTCCTGAGCCCCAGGTGAGGACATCCGAGATGTGGGAGGCGGCTTTGTGTTTTGTTTCTTCTTCTGGGGACTTCGAGTTGTAGTGGGAGAATGCTGCTTCATTTTCATTTTTAAAAAATGTGGTTTACATTCCAAAGTTTTCCTGCCAGTTTTACTACACCTAGAACAATTCTAACTCATCTTCCTTAGCTGTTCTCTCTTCATCTCTCTCTCTCTCCCTCCCTCTTCCTTTGTGCTTCCTGAGACGGGGTCTTTCACTGTAGTTCATACTGGCCTTGAACTCACTATGCAGCCCAGGCTGGCCTCGAGCTTGAGGTGATCCTCCTGCCTCAGCCTCCTGACTGCTGGGAGTACTCACCTGCGCCACCATGCCTGGCCCCGCTCCATCTTTCCTTCCAGTGACCTTTCACGTGAACGGGACAATTCATCTGCACCGAGGGACGGGTGAGTGACCTTTTGGAGTATACACTGCTACAGTGCGAGGCAGCCAGGGAGCCACAGCACTGACAGCTCAATAAGAAGCGATTAGTTCCCCTGAGGCACGCCTGCCAAGTCAGGCCACCAGCTGGGATGCTCTCGTGCCTGCTCCAGTGCGTGCGCACACGACACTGAGGCTGCGTGTCTGCCACCGCCGCTCTGACGTTTTAAAGGGGCTTGTTCCTTCATTTTCCTTCCGGGAATGGAGAACTGTGTCTGGATTTACACGCTGAAACCCAGACCGCACACCCAGGGGCGGCTTGTTTCCCCAGGAAACAGGGCAGAGGCTGTGGGGGCGCGTGTAACCAGGAGCTGGCTCGCTGCAGACAGAGATGAGGATGAAAACAAAATAATTCCACCTAAATAATTATCTTTAATTACGGATCCAGGAGCTGCATTTAATGCTATTTCATTTGCTCGAAGGTCAGGAGCTGGCGAAGGCTGACGAGAAAACCAAGCGGCCTGCTGGAGTCCCCACTGGCCGCTACAGTGCCCCAGGACCCTGCTTCTCCTGGGGGTCCTGGGGCTCCCCCTGATCTTCTGGGATCACCTGCCCACCTTTGCTCACTTCCTGCCCCAGCTCTCCTGAAGCCCACAGAAGGCGTCTCCTGGTGACGATGACAGCGAACCAGGTCACATTCTCTTTGGCCGACACTTGGAGAAGGGAGTGGGTTCCACCGGGGCTCTGCTTTGAGAACCTGAGGATGGAGGACAGGATGCTGTGAGAATCTGCTCCATGTGCATGTCCCTTGCATGCCACCCACTGGACATGCTCCCGGACAGGGCGCTCTGGTCTGACCCCTGTCCTCTGCAGCCTGGTAGCCGAAGTGATTGATTGATAGAGGGGCATGGAAATGGGTCCCAGAGATGGCTTTTTGGTGTTCAAAGCTTTTCAGGTATTTGCAGTAAGACTGTGGGCTGTCTCGTGCAGACAGATAATCAACAGAAGGGGGGCCAGCCGTCTGTAAGGTGCTCCTGCTTTGTGGCCAGACTATGCCAGAGAGCACCCATGGGTGTTCTGGGTCCACTGTGCCTCTCAGAGAGCCAACAACTCTCCAGTCGTGGTTTCCCGTCTGACCCAGCAGGCCTTTCACATTCTGGGGTCGGGGCAGACAGGCGAGCCGGTACCCTACCAAACCGCTCTCCTTGGGCTCTGCGGGCCGCTTTTGTGAGCGTTACATCAAGCGGTGATTTCTTCTGCAGGAGGAGCAGTCATTCTCTTTCTACTTTTTCGTAAAGTTCTATGGATAACTGTTAAATGTTCACTTCCTGCTGTAGAAAAGACCAGCTGCGGATTCTGTGTATAAAAGTGAACTTGAATGTAGGGACCAGCGGTGGCAGCATGGATTTCTGTTTCCATGGTGACGGTATGAGGACAGGGTCACCGTGGTAGGGAACAGATTTGATACAAATGATGGTGATTGACATGTGTGGAGCACATATGTGATGCATGACACATACGTGATGTTAGTGTGAATCTGTATGCTCACACCCGTGCATGCCTACTGCAGCTCTGTCCAAAACATGCTGTTTTTTTCTGTTTTGCCAAAATGCATGCCTTTTTCATCCCAGAAGAAATTTATCTTGCAAAAGAGCCTTTGAAATATTTAGGTTGTTGAGTCAAAAATATTCTCCCTGGAAGAGGCACTGTGTGTGCTCAGACTCACAGCACTGTCCGATCTCTTCCCCGTCCCTGGAGACCTGCATTTAAAAGGCTCCTGTGCTGTGCCCTTTGCAGAATTCATCACAGACCGGGAACCAGGTTCCCAGAACGATCTGGGCTGTGTCATCGCGCCAGGGGGACAACTAGGCGGCCTTGCTTCCCGCAGGGCCGCCCTGCTGTCTCACTGTGGAGAATTCTGCTGTCCAGAGCTGCTTCCTGTTAATCTGCTCTGAGTCCCTCACCGAAGTCACTGAGGCGCCACATCCCTGAAGGGCAGGGAGCATGTGGGAGGTCATGAGTCGTCCGAGGTGCAGAATGTCTTCTTCCAGTACTTGGGGTTGAAACCTGGGATTCTTCACTAAGTTCCACCTCCAGCCCTTTTGACTTTTTGTTTTGACACAAGGCTGGATTCAAACTTGCCATCCTCCTGCCTCAGCCTCCCAGAGTGCTGGGACTGCAGGCGTGTGCCACCACACCCTGCTTAAGTTAGGTTTTGCATGTGTGTCCCCTTAACTTTGAAGGACATTTCTCCTTCTCAGTGTGGAGTTCTAATTCAATCACGGTCGGTTAACAGACACATACTAAGTAATGTTATGACCTCTAAACGAAGTACATTTTCTCTCCTAGTAAAAGCAAACAAAACAAAGTCAAAAACAGAATCTGAAACCCTCACCAACTGTCAGCGGGAAGGGTCTGTGTCTCTCTTCAGGCTATTGCTGGGGCTACCGTGTGGTCTGGCTAGGAGGATTCAACCCCTGGGTCAGTGCTCAGTGTGGCCTCGCCTGGAGGTCCCTAGGCCATGGGCGGGCTGTCCCAGGTCGTCTCTGGCCATGCTCACAGCCACACCCGTGGGGACTGAGAAGGCCACTTTGTCCCTGGCCTGGGCTCCTGCATGGACTGCGGTGACCTTGGCGCCCAGCTCTGTGGCACTCTGCACAGTCTCCGGAGGGAGCAGCCCCGACACACTGCTGGCCCTGAGCTGAGGGACGTGAGCTCTGTGATGGCACCCCAGCCCCTGCCAGCTGTGAGGTTCCGAGGCACAGACAGGGAGACGGCTGCCGGCGTGGGTCGCCAAAGCCTGCCTGCTGAGGCTGACTCCTGGGAGAGTCCTCGGCCGTGGGCCTGTGTCCGTGTCCTGGACCTGGGGGCTCTGGTGAGCTCCCTGCAGTCTGCACGGTCCCAGTGCCCTGTGCTTTTAACCACTTGCTCCCTGCAGTCTGCACAGTCCTAGTGCCCTGTGCTTTTAACCACTTGCCCTGCACCTGTTGAAATCCTGAGCATGATGCGTGACCCATCCACCATGCGGCTGAGGGTGCATGCGCTCACTCACAGCGTTTGTGACACTGGAGTGGCAGCACTGGTGACAGTGCCTGTTGCCGATGACACCTGTCCTTCCTGAGCAGGCAGCCCCTGCGCTAGGGGTAATCCCCGGAGCAGCTGCTGTTCTCCACAGCAGGGCCATGGATGGAACCCTGTCCCCTGCAAAGCCATGTGCTGAAAACTCCAGACCACAGGACCTCAGAGGGTGGCGTCCTTGGAGACAAGGCCAAGCCGAGGTCACTGTCACACAATCTGATGCTGTTCCTGCAGGAAAGGGACGCTGGACAGAAGCACGTGCAGATACATGGGAGGAGGTAACCAAGGCCAGCTCTGTCCACACCATGCTTGGATCTGGGGCCCGGACAGTGTGGGAAACACAGCAGGAATTAGAGCTGCCCCACGGCATCGCGTGTCTGGCACACGTGTGCGATGCCAGGCTGGGGGACTTGCACGCTGCGGCCCAGCCTTCAGATCATCTCCAGGAGGTGGGGACGCTCAGGCCGGGGACTCCTGGCATCACCTGTGACGGTCATGGCTGGTGGCTGCCCTCCACGCCGACTTGATGAGATCCGCCCAGTGGGCTGGATCCGAGCCTCGAGTGTCCCTGCGTGAACCGTCCCTGCATCTCGGATGTCAACAACCTCACCACACCAGTGACCTCAGCACCAGTGGTTTCTTCAAGCCGGTCTGACACACGGGGGCATGGGACCAAGTGGCTTCTTGCATTCCCGGTCAGTCAGCAGGGGAAGGGGACAGGCCTGGGGAGGTGAGCTCGCTGGGAGCCATAACCTTGGCGGGAAGTGCCCCTGGCGTCAGGAGCCGGGCGCTGCACCAAGCCAGCCGGCACCCAAGCCTTGCTATGAATGGGGCACTGTTGGCAGCACACAGCTGAGTGCGGCTCCAGTGCCAGCCCGGCTCCTGGGCACATCGAGGGAGGGGCAAGAGGTTGCCGTATGGCCAGGCTCCGAGGGTGACCCTGGAGGGGGCTCCTCAGCTCCCGTCCACCCAGCCCCTCACCAGGCCACTGGAGGCCTTCACTTGGCAGGCCTGGACACTGCTGCCAGGGTGACGGGAGCGAGTGGGCTTTGAAAAGCAGAGTTGGAGTTTGCACTGCCTTGGCTGGAGGGCCCCTCCTGCCACCAGCCTCTCCAGCTCGGACTGGGATCAAAACACAGTTCGTGTTTTCATTTTGAAAAAGCATCATGGCGAAAGACTCACTGCTGTGAATCCCCCTCCTGCCCTCCCTGCCTTCTAACATGTTTCTCCCGGTGAGAAGTATCTTCAGTTTAGTCTTCAGTTGTGTCTCCTGGCTGCTTTGATGTCAAAATGTTGAGCTTTTCTGGTCATTTTGTCTTTGGGAAGAGCTGGAACCCACACACTCCCTGGTCCAGCCAGCAGGTGGATGAGGACCCAGTGCTGTGTCCACAGCCTGGCTTTCTGCTGGACGGTGCTGGGCAGTGGCAGTTACTGAGCCTTGTTCACACCTGGTGAAGACCCTCAGGAAAGAGGACTCCAGAGCTGCTGCAGGAAGTGGTGAGAGCGGTGAGACGAGGGCGTTCAAAGTGAGAGGGATTCGTGGC
>PVJX010003942.1:0-100899 GCA_004027295.1 Dolichotis patagonum
AGCTTCGAAGTCTTTCAAAGTTTTAAATCATCAGTTGGAATGGTGTTATCCTGTTTTGTTTGACTATATCATACTTGATGATATGAATAGCTGTTCTGAAGAAAACAAAACATTATGAAAGCTATTGCTGATTTAATATTATCCTTCTTGGAAGTCCTACCATGCTTTTTTGTTCTACTGCCGTTGGTTCTATCTACCACATTGTGTCTTATTGGAATTTGAATATGTGTGATAGTTCAAATAAATTTTTTTCTTTTTTATCAAAAATGAGATATTATGGTACCCATTGATCATTTTCTGTTATTCGGTTCAGAAAGCCCTGTAATTCTTTCACTCTATGCATGGCTTTATACTATTGTGTTATGTTTGATATTATTGTAATTGAAACTATGCTCAACTATAGCAGAGTAAGAGATATGGTGATAGCTACTGTTGATGTCCAGTTGACTTAATGTAAAGTACTGTGTTGCCTATGTTGTCCTGTTCTGATCTGCTCTGTACTGCCCCTTTTGTTTTATTCTCTTTCAAATTAAAAAATAATAATAATAAATCTACAAAATTAAAAAAAAAAGAAAAGAAAACTCTGCAATCTACCTAATAATCAGTTCCTAGCAGATGTGTCATTTAAAATCAAATGTGTCTGAATAACAAACTCAAAATTCCAATAGATTAAACAAGATAGACGTTTGCATCTCTGTTATACAAAAATCTGGATGTGGCCCTTTGAGAGCTGATTCAGCAGTTCTGTTCCACAAAATCTTTGGTTCCTGCCCTATCAACCATTGAGTACAGGATTTATCCTTCCAAGATGGCAGCTAGAGTGCAGGCAGCAGGACAGAAACGGCATAAAGAAAAAAAGGCAGAGTGAGTGCACAAAAGTCTCAAGCAAGCTTTTGCACTTTCTCCTGACAGTTCTGGTTACATTCTATTCACAAAAACTTAGTTATATGGTTACCCTAGCTTCAAATAACCCTGGGAAATTCACTCTCTTTTGGGGTGTGGGTACGGAGGCCAAGATAAAAGTTGAGGCTCTTTCAACAAGGAAAAGCTAAACCTGCAATCTTAGATACCAGTCCTTAACCTGTTTTTGTTCTCTGATTGTCTATAGGATTTTCTCATTGTCTGTGATGTTCATTACGTGTCTAGCAAGAGATTAATTTTCACTGTCCTACTTGAAACAAATTAAGACTCTTCCATCTGAAGATTCATGTATTACTAATCAATTAGGCAAATTTCTCAGCCATTAGAACATTAGTGGTTACTGTTTCCATACACTCTCTGGTCTCCCATTCTAGAATTCATAGTTGATATATGCTAGCACTTTCAACCTATCTTCCATACTCCTTAACTCCTCAGCACTGCACTCTGGATAATCTCCTCACAGATATCATTCTTCTGGTTCATTATTTCTCTCATTAGTTGTATCCAGCACACCTGGATAAACTGTGTCTGTGTTTGGCTGGGTTTTTAAATGGTACTTTTCACATGTCTTGATGTTCTTGTAAATTTTTTCCTTTTAAAAATGTCTTTTTATATCTTCAGCTCACGTTTAAATAGATCTAGCTTACATTTTCTTTTGCTTAGTCACTATCTCAAGCTCTTGGGGTTCAGAGTCTCTAACTGTGCCCACACATGCTCCCTGTGATGAGCCAGTGATGAACGTGCACTCTGGGAAGGCTCAGAGGTGGAATCCCATAGGGTCCCTAATTCCTCACAGCACGGGGACAGCTCTAAGAACAAGCATCCAACAGGCAGCAGGGGGAAGTTACATCACCTTGACAATCTAACTTTCCAGGTCACATCATATCATTTCTGCTACAGTTATAGGCCATCAGATTCAAGGGAAAGCATACAGACTTCAGATCTCAGTGGGAGGTTTGTCAGCATCACACTGTAAGAAAAGCACACCGGATGGGAGATATAGATACAAATATTTTTAGGAAACAAAATCTGCCATATGTTTTAAGAGTCTGGCTATAAGCAGAGTCTCATATCCAGCTCCTCATACTGCACAATCCAAGGCTTTGTCCCTTGTGGTATAGATGTGATGTGGTGCAAGATGCCTTGAGCTTCCTAGCACCACCCTCATGCTATGCAGCTGCAAGATAGGTGGGTGTGCATACCTCTCACAGTGCTAATATTACACAACTCCTTCACTCGTGGCACCTCTGCATTCCTTTATTGTAAATCTAAATGTATGTTGAAAGGTACTTTTCAATAGTTGACTCAGCATACTTATCAAAAATGGGAGAGTTTTCAGATTAAATTATTTGGTCTCTGACTGGAACCCAAGATTTCATCCTAAGTTTATTCAAAAGAATGCACACTGAGAGGACAGAGCAGGAAGTACCTAGAGCATAATGACTAACCCATGTCTTCCTTGCTTTCCTGGGGGTCACATTACACACAAAAATTTTCTGATCAGATTTTTAAATTACATAAGTTTATGCACCTGTAACATGGAGCAAATACTTGTTGGGATCTTTACAGATGGTACCAGCATCTTCATTAAAGGAGAAGAAACCGGTCTGTATTTAGGCAAAAAATAAAATAAATAAATACATAAACAAACACATGACTTTAAAGGAGCAGAAGGTGAGATGCTAAGGACAAGGGGCTCAGCAGACACCAGAAGAATAAAGAAATAGGCAAAAGCTGCTATGCATAAGAAACTTGAGGAGTGTCATTTAATCCTAAGAATAAAGTAGAAATAAAGGACACAGAATGGATAAGGGTAGGGAGAGACAAATCAAGAATCAGACCCACTCCAAGAGTTTCTGATTCAGAGGGTCTGAGATGGGGCCTGCATTTCCATCAAGTTCTCAGGGTCCCTCACTGAGGATCAGCGAGTCATACTGCTACCTCTGAGCTACTGGCAGATAGAGATTTTAGAGCTTCCACAGGGAGTATATCTGTTTGCTGGGGTAAGTGTGAAACAGGGAGGCTTAATCCTTGAATATTACTGAGTCTGAGCCTGGAACTCTGTGAAAGAACTGAAGTTTCTAGGAATACGTAGGGTTAAGAAAAATTACAAAATCTCCAATTTATTTTATGCTTTTTTCTACTTTTTAAACTTTATTGAGCTATACTTGACATACAATAAAAAGGACGTGTGTGTGTGTGTGTGTGTGTGTGTGTGTGTGTGATATTGGGGATTAAATCCCAGGCCTTCTGAGCTACATTCCCAGTCCATTTTTTTTAATTTCTATTTTGAAACAGGGTTGCTAAGTTACTAAATTGTCCAGACTGGATTTAAACTTCAAATTCTCCTGCTTCAGCCTTCCAGAGTTCTGGAATTACTACCACACCTGGCTGACTTGCACACATTTAATATATATTTTGATTATTTTGGCTATAGACACATACCTACAATACTATCTCCATGATCACTTGCAGAAATGCCCTTGTGTTTTACATTTGTTTGGCTTTCCTGTTAAAATGATGTAATATGAGATTCATCTTCTTAACACATTTTAAGTTGCATAGTGCTATATTGTGAGCTGCAGTCATGATGGTGCTGTACAGCTTATTTATTATGCATACCTGAAACTTCTCATGCATTAAACAATCTCCCACTTCCTCCTTTGCCCAGCTTCTGGCAGCTTCTATGAGCTAATCTACTTTAGCTTGCCATAACACCATAAGTTTACCAGTCTCACCTGTCCTGAGTGCTCTACATGGCTGTGTCTCTGCTAACATTCCCCTAAAACGGCACTGAGAATCCAGCCACTACCACAGCCCACTACTCACACCTCAGGCTGTCCCCCTGCTCATTTCATCTTTTCCTTGTTCTCACTGTCCTGATTCCATAATACACTCACCCTAACTCAAGCTCCCTATTTTTACTACAGCTCCCCTAGCTATGAAATCAATCTAGAAAAGCTCCATGACCCCAGGCACCCTCTGCAACACGATTTTATGTTTTCCTTTTTTGGATATCAGCCTCTATTCCAATCCCAGTGCTTGCCCTCCCTGTGTATCCCTGCCAGCTGGTGCCCTTCTCTGCCAGAGATGGGCGCATACATACAGCACAGAAACGGTCAGCACCTCCCCATGCACCTACATGCTCCACTCTCCAGGGGAACTGAATTCTAACAACAACTTCCTCAAGGAGAGATGCCAAATTTGAAGACTTTACTAATTCATCTCTTTTTTTTTTTCCTACTGCTTTTGTTAGCTCTATCTTCTTTTCATTGATTGCTCCTCTCAGGGGAGAAATTATTCTCTTCTCATTTAAGGAAGCAAACAAAACTCCAGAATGAAGCTGGCCAGCTATTCAGGCTTTGGGGCCACTGACTCCCTCTGCACAGTCTCTTCCAGGGCTTGGGATTCCTTCAAGCCAGCTCTATCCAAAGCTAAATGCATCCTCTTTCAGGTTTCCTGAAGCAGAGAAAAACCACACACAATCTGGGCTTGCTCTGCCCTCCTGTGACTGTGTCAGAATAATACACTTGGCCTTAACATGTGAAAGGGAGAAAGGGTAAGGAAAAGAGTAGTAAAGGAGGAAGTAAGGAGTAGAAGGAGGGCAAATGAAAGGTAGGGGAAGAGACTGGTGACTCTAGGTAATAATATGTACCCTAACAACCACTCATAATTACTGAGCACTTGCAGCATACAGGCCCTATGTGTTCTCTAATTAAATCTAAACTCCCTCCTGGGCCGCTGTGCACCTCAGCTGCCAGCCTCATACAGCACTGAAGGAGTAATCTCTGTCCCACCAGGCAGTCCTGGACTCAGGGTCAACCGGAACCCACATCTGTTCTGAAGGGTCAGGGACCCTGTATTTAAGTATTTTAACACTGATCCTTGTGTGCGATCATTCACAACAACTCTGAAAGTTTCAGTATTATCCCAGATTCCAGGTGAGGAAAGAGCGGCTACAAGGAGTTAAGTTACCAGCTAAAACTCAACAAGAATTCAGGATTCTTGGATGCAGAATCTAAAAGCTAGGCCTGACACCTCAGTCTCTCTCCCACAAGACTCTCAGGAGAACCCTTGAGCGTGATCTCTAGAGGGTTATGGAGTGTGCATGGCAATGGGGCAGCACACGGCTACTTATGACATGAGGTTGAGGGAAAGAGCCGGAACAGCTGCAGGCAGGGACCTGGTTCACTCTGCCTTCATTCAACAGCATCTCCTCCTGAACAGCTGCTCAGCACATAGCTCAGTCACAGGGCTCCTTGGCCTCCAGGAACCAGCCATCCCAGTGCCAGACTGTCAGACACATACAGCAGGAATCTCCCAGGTGGAGGACTCTGCAGCTTGACCCTGGAAAATATCCTTACCAGTACAAGACCCACAGCTCCCATTTGGCTGGCTCCATCTCAGAAGCCCTGCTGTCAGACATGTGGGGTTCCAGGAGGTCCTCACATGGCTGGCTCTAGACCTGTTTGGGAAGGGCAGCTCTTTACAGCAAAGCAATGATTGGCAGAGGCCACCCTGGTTCCAGAAAGAAAGTGGAATGCCAGCCACATGTGAAAACTCTTCCAAGCCTCCCCAGGGTCAGGACCACTCCTTAGGTTGGCTTCGTTTGGTCCACTTCATTTGGTCTCAGGTTGCCCCTCTGCCAGGATCACTAAAACATGGGGTTCTTTCTGCCCATGTTCTCCTCTGCTTGGGACGTGTGTCCTGTATCTTGTAATCTGGGTAACTCCCAACACCTTTCACACTCACTGTGAGCATCTCCTACTCAGAGACATGTGATCTGATTCAGAGGCTTTGTTCTGTGCCGACCCCTCCACTATCAAGCTATAAGACCCCAATTCTGAAAGCCACAGAGATGCCAAACCTGAGTCCCATAGGCCAGGAAAGAAGCTCACCTACCCATTGCAGAAGGGGGAGTCCCCACACACAGAGGCTCCAGGCTCAGGGCAGTTACCTTGGTGAGGGGTCCTACTATCAAAGCCAAGGTCCCCTGGTCTCCTACAGTGCCTTTAGGTCAAAATGTTAACTCCTCTCTCTTGAACATTTTTATTCTCCTGTAGATTTTGAGAGGAGCAGAATAATCTACACCTTTGTATTTTTTCCCTTCTCCTTCCCTCTTCTTTCTGCCTCTCCTCCTAGAAACACTTTGCTGTTATCTCTGTGCCCAAGGTAGTGAAAGAGATGTTTTAATTGGAGTCAGATTGGTCAAAATCTGGAACTAAGCTTGGCATAGTGATATATGTCTGTAATAGTACCTACTTAGGAAGCTAAGACAGGAGGGTTGCAAGTTTGAGGTGAACATAGTGAGACACTGTCTCAAAATAAAATTTTAAAAGGTTTTAGGATATAACTCAGTGGTAGAGTGCCTGCTGAGCATGCAGGAGTACGTTGGCTTAATCCCTGGTGCAGGAAAATAAAAAGAGCAAAATCTAGAGCCAGTAATGATGGGGCAAGTGTAGTAAAGCAGCTTCTGATAGGATAAGAGTCTCACAAAACTCCCTTCCTCCTCCCTCCCTCACAAAACTCCAGCTCCCTCTCCTCGGATCCCCCCTCAAAAGGTCCAGTCATCCAGCAGAGATTCATGCTTTGTCACGCCCATCGTGCCCAGTTATTTGCTGGGTAGTGTACATGGCCAGGACTTGGCACCTGTCTTGCTGGAGGCCAAAATTAGACAACACTGCAGTGTTTAATCTTCTAGCCCCTGAAGGAAAGTTTATGGCCCAAATCCTCCTCATCAACCCAAACTGAGCCTTTCACGCACTCCAAGTTAAGTGAATATCAATGGAGCAGTGCTAAATTGAGCACTGTTTTTCCTTCCTAAAAGACACCTACTTCTTTTCTTTTGTAGGATCTGCTACAAAAAGATGTAGTAGCTAATGTGCCACTTGACGTTTTTCCAGAGAACCGCATTAGGTCAGGAGATTTTTTTTTTCTGCATTATATTTTGTCCTGAATCAGCCCCATCTACTAATTATTACTAATTACTAATTGCTACTAATTACTTTTTTCCTAATAGACATTTTTCCTCATTTCCTCACTTATCTCCAGCTAATAAGCTTTCAGAGGACACGTCCTTCCAACTCAAATCACACTATTTAAAAGTCATAGATGCCATCTACAAAAAACCCATCCTTTCTCTCCCCCTGGTTTCCTGGCTCAAGGACCCTAGCAATTTCTTCACTCCTCACACCTTGCACAGAGGATCAGGAACTCCTGCGGGACACATCCAGCAGGCAGCAGCCAGCGTGGACATACTACAACACCAGCTTATTAATTCACCTGACTATTGCTCAGGAGATGAAAAATAAATGGATTAAAAGCACATTCATTATCTTCATTGAGCTGTGGGTTGAAATACTTATTTTGGAAATAATGATTCCAGGTAGGAGGGCAGTGAAAAATAGGGTCCATGAGAAGTGAGTGTTTCATTACTCAGTTTCTAAAATGTGAGCACTTAGTGCTTTTTCATTATCATACATTATTACAGTTCTATAAAAATCGTTCCCAGGAAATCTGCACCAAAGTTTGAAGCCTTTCAAAATGAGCTAGAAGGCTCCACTTAGAAGACCTGTCACTAGCGAAATTACACTTTCAACTTTATGTATTAAGATTTACTCCTGCCGCACCACATACTCAGCCCTTATCAGCCCTGTGTGAGCAGCGTACTGAAGCTGCTCTTATGCAGCTGCCAAAGACAGCCACATTTTCACAAAGGCTACTGTCTTCACTGTTTCTCAGCTGGGAAAGCTGCGGCCCAGAAGTGTAAAGAAAATCACTTTAAGAAAACCTGTGAAGCACAGGTAGTGCTGGGTGTGTGGGGGAGGGGGAGTCCCATCTATTTTGATTTTCAACATAACCATTTCTCAGTCTGCGTAGCAGGGTTGCGTAGCATCTTTCACACTTGTGTTCAGTCTCCAGTGCTCCAGATCTGCACTACAAAGCCTGTGCCTACTTGTTAGACAGTGAGCAGATCACAGACGCTCACACAGAGACCTCTGAGAGGCTTTTGACACCTCATCTCCTCTCAAAGGAGTCAGGGAAACTCCTCAGCTTGTTAACAGCCTCAGAAATTTCCCAGTGCCTATGGATAGACAGTCAGTACCTGAGCTGCGGAACATCACCAACTGAGGTAGAGAGAAAAGGGAGCCCAAGGGGCCATACTGGATGACAGCGATGCTTTTATATGTGTCTATACCTGGGCAGCTATACATGTTTCACATACTGTGTTCACTGTATCTTCATTAAAAGGTCACTCTGAGGACATTGCTGGTACAGCACTTTTCAAACAGTTAGGCAAACAAGAATTGCCTGTTAAAATGCAGAGTCTGATCCTGTAGGTCTGGGACAGGAGGCCTGAGGCTGTGTATTTCTCAGAAGTAGGGATAAGGTTGATTCTGCAGCTCTGAGGCTCATTTTTTGAATAGCAAAGTACCAGAGCACAGTGTGGAAACTACAGACCTGAGCATTGAAAAGGCCATAGCCAGAAGCACCTCATCCATGAAGCATTAACCAGCTAAAGGTACTTCCTATATTACTGTTGTATGAACACATATAATTATGACATGAACCACACCAGAAAAAAACCTCTGTAGAACGTGTTCTGAAGAACACAGATAAGGAGTGAATCAAGATTTACTCACGGGAGAAGCGGGCAAGTGGTCTAGCATTCTTGTCTCCAGCTTCATTTGCAACTGAAAAATAATGCAGAGGATGCAATTAAGAACAAGGCAGTCATGCCCACAGAATATGCCCAGCCTACTGCTCATCCTCTAGATGCTTTGACATTAAGCTGTGTTTACGTCTTAAGGTAGATAAAAGTAACTTTACCTTTTCTAGATTTCCAGTGCTGCTCTCAACACCTAAACGAGCTCAATGCCTCAGTCATTTCATTTACAACATTTGAATAAGGTTAGAGTAGGCCAAAAAAACATCCAGTCTAACATGCCTAGAGAGGTAAACTGGCTTTTTTCACCTACTTAGCAAGAGGCACCAGATTTCCACAGGAGAGCACAACCTTCTGCTCTAGCTTGGCCCTCAGGAAGTTGCACACCAAGATTCTGAAATGAATCCAGTGTTCTCTAGCCAAGACAACAATTTCATAAGACATTGACAAATTTGGGCTTTGTTAAGAATATTAAATTTAGGTGTTAACAATTGGGATAGGTCCTAAAGGGAAATTTACAGAATTTTTCAGGAAATTGGCATAAATCAAATGTTGGGCATAAATCTTCTAAGAAGGGCAGTTTACTTCCTTAGATGAACCTTTCAATAATTCATCATACTATACATTGGGTCACAATTACTATCTCTTATAATTTAGGAACCCATTTTTGTACGTAAAGAAAGGGATCAGTTGTTAAATAGAAACACAAATTTTACACACTGTAAATATCACTTTTAACTCCCAGAAAGACACCTTAATTACTTCGTATACTCATGGAAGACAGATATAAATATTTGTGATTTACTTAAATGAACATCCAAATCAATCAAAAAATAAAACCGATTCATATTTAGCTCAGAAGAAATATTAAGTCCACAGACAGAATGGAGGAGATTGCTACTTAATTGTGACAGTGTAAGAATCATGATTGTAAACAAAAGAAAAATTAATTTCCTGAACTTATTACACTATTTTACAACAAATGTGTCAAATATTTCCTTGACACTCCCTGAAAGATAAACATGCTAAACTTCTGTCCCTTGGACAATTTTTAACAGTGCAATCTCTACCTCTTTTTATATTCCTCACATTATAGTCCTCCCCACATGGGGTCTCAGCTCTTTGTGTATTATTAACAAGATATTACTCCAGAAGGCCTGCAGGGGGAGCTCCCACCACCTCCTCCATCACAGCATTTTAAAACAGAAGCAAGTTGAATTAATTCATTTTAGAGTTTTATAGAACCAAACTTACAGAGAGAGACAGAGACACAGACACAGACACACAGAGACAAAGAGACAGAAACAGAGAGAGAGAGAGAGAGAGAGATGGAGAGAAAGAGGATGGAGAGCAAGAGAGAGTGAGAAACAGAAAAGAGAAAGAAAGAAAGAAAGAAAGAAAGAAAGAAAGAAAGAAAAAAGAAAGAAGAAAGAAAGAAAGAAAGAAAGAAAGAAGAAAGAAAGAAAGAAAGAAAGAAAGAAAGAAAGAAAAGAAAAGAAAAAAGAAAAGAGGGAAGGAAGGAAGGAAGGAAGGAAGGAAGGAAGGAAGGAAGGAAGGAGGAAAGAAAGAGGTAGAGGGAGGGAAAAGAAGAAAAGTAGAAAAAAGGCAGAGGAAGAAAGAGGAATAAATCCATTAGTTATGGATATAAGTTTTCCTGAGTTCAAACTACATCCTCTTTACAAATTATAGATCTCTAAAGATGAAAATAGGACAGGTAGGTTTATTTGTCCTCCTCCCAACCTCTGCTTGCAAAAACTGATAATAGACCAGCTTCAATGCAGGGATTATATGGGCCACTGTAATGGCTGAAGTGTAAGCAGCATGAATCAAGCACACTTGTCTGAAGTCTGTGGCTCCACCAGAATCCTACAGGATGTGTAAGGACTGGGCAGGTGAAAAGTTGGGAAGGCTGTCCCCAGGGCTGGGGGTAACTGAAGCAGTAGAGAGGAGGGGAGAGGGTATGGAGTGTTTGAGGCTGGCCAGCTAGTGTTTGTTAATGGACACAGGATTGTGCTCGGGGAAATACAGTTTCTAGAGTTTGGATACTGAAAGTCCCTCAAAGTCCCATGTGTTAAAAGTTTTGTCCTCAGAGTGCTACTGGGAAAGACTGGGAATCTTTAGAGGTAGGACCATGGGGGCACTCTTTAGGTTGCTGGAGCCTTGCTCTTGAAATGGATTTTGAGTCCTTGGCATTCTACTCACTTTGTCTTTTGCTTCCTGGCTGTGTGGTAGCAGTTTTGCTCTACCAAATATTCCCCACCATTACCATCAGACCCCTCAACAGAGGCCTAAAAGCAATGATTATGGAGTTGAATCTTCAAATCATGTGGCAAAATAAATTTTTTTCAAATTATCTCAGATATTCTTTGTAGTGATGGAAAGTTGACCAACGTAGTAGTGGTAAAATAAACTGGAGCCAGACAACCCTTGGGTTCTAGGGCAGGTAAGCTGCATTATGTCTTGCAGTTGTTGGACATTACTAGAGATTTTTTAGCAGGGGTATGGAATCAGATCTATGTGTAGGGAAATGACAGTCAGAGTGGACTTTACAATAACTCTGATTGTGCCCACAAATCCAGACCTGGATTGCTGCCTGTCCTGGTGTGACACGGATCTGCACTAGCAATTTCCATCCTGTGGTAGGGTGGTGAGTTGGGAGGTCCAGGGTTGAGTGTGACATAGCAGCGTGGGGAAATATGAACTCTTCAAGGTATACAATACATATCCAGACTCTAGAAATTATATTTCCCAGAACATACTTAAGTGCCCATTAACATGCACTAATTGGTCATCCTAAAAAGAGTTCCTTCATACACTGTCCCCTCTTTTCTACTGTTTCAGTTACCCCCATCCCTGGGGACACCCTTCTCAATTTTTCACCTGGCCAGTCCTTACACATCCTATAAGATTCTGGTGGAGCCACAGACTCCAGAAGAGTCTCCCTGACTCACACTACTTATGTCCCTGCCCATGTACCCAAATATCCTTCCAGACCTGCACTTCTCAAACTTCAGCAGGCATTAGAACCACAGGGAAGGTTTTCCAAAATGCAGACTGGAAGGTTTGTTAAAATACATGTTCTGATTCAGTGTGCTCATGAGTACCATATTTCTTACAAGTTCCCTGGTGATGTTATGGATGTTACTCAGGTGATCAAATTTTGAGAACAGTTTTTCTAAACTATAAGCTACCCCATCCAAGGCAAGGACCATAATAACTTTTCATCTACATATTTCTGTTCTTTCGCACAGTGATTGCCCACAAAACAGTGCCTTCACTCAGTGTTTTTAGAGCTGAAGTAGACCAAATACATAATTATGACTACAAATGGCTTTGTTGACCAAAATCAGACTGACTTCCACAGAAAGCCCTAGGTATGTTTCATTTTGGCCCCACAACGCTTTTATTTAAAAAAAAAATTAGTTGTCTGCATTTTTAAAAGTTAAGACATTTCAATTATAATTATACATATCCAGCTTCCTTAGAATATCTGAGGAAAGCTTTCAGAACAGCAGTGGGTGAACACTGGGGTGCCCACCCATGAGTGGTTCCATCTTCCTCATGTTCAGAATGCAACTCTTTGATGACTATTGCTGAAAATTTATCCTCTCTGCATGCAAAAAGGGAAGTTCAGATAATAAAAACTCATCAGAGACCTGGACTACAAGAAGTGACTATAGCCACCTTTGCAAAGCCCTTCCATTCCCAGCCCATAACTTCTCAGATACATCTGATGGCCCACCAGCAGGACAGCCTCCAAACACTGCTGTTTGCCTTATATTTTAAAAAAAAACATACAACAAGCTTTAACAATGAAGTAGATGTTCTATTTTATAGGCACATTGGATCTTACTAAAATGCCTTTGTACATTTATGGAAAGTTGTCCATGCCATAGGCATGGAACAAAATACAGAGGTTCCAGATCAGGATGCATGATGTATTCTATACTGTTTAGTTGCACAATAAGCCTACATGTATATAGGCACAAAGAAATGAATATATATATCACCAAATATAAAAGCGTTATTTTCCTATGTGGCAGCATTTGAGAAGACATAAAATTTCTGTACTTTTCTGCAAAAATTCAATAGATTATAAGTATATGCCATGTTTATAATCAGGAAAAATATTTTTATTAAGGTGGTAGAAAACAACTGACTATTGCTCCATTTTTAAAAATTTACATCGTGTACATACATGTTATGTTTTAGATTCCAGATTCCAGGGCATCTGCCACCTTAGTCCAAGAGGACTCATATAAAACTCAAGATATCAGTCTTGCCAGTACAGTGATACATGCTTACAATATCAGTGATGGTAGAGGCTGAGCACCTCAAGTTCAAGCTCAACTTGGGCAATCTAGCAAGACCTGATCTGAAAGTTTAAAAAAATTTACAAGGGACTTGGATATTGCTTAGAGCAAAGGCCCAAGGTTCAATAGCAAGGAAGGGAAGGAAAAAAGAAGGGAGAAAGCTCCTTTATCTGTGGGTTTCCTCACATTCTAAGTCAGTAACTTGCCCCAGGCAACTTACTGAATTACTTGAAGGACTTTACAAAATCCTGATACCGAGACCACATCCCAGACCATTCAAACAGGGCCTCTAGGAACAAACCCTCGTACATTTTAAGTTGTCAGTGATTCTATCAAGCAAAGAGGATTGAGACGCACTAGTGGGGTAACTTCATACATTTTTATTAAACCAACATTTAAGGAGAAGATTACTTCAAAAATATTAATACTCAGAAACAAATTCTGACGTAATGACTCGCCATAGAGATCATAGAACTAGGAAAGGAAATTAACTCAGAGAAATGAGCGTCCTAACCCCAGACAAGGAAGTAGCTACTGATGTCCCAGCTAAGCCACAAACAATTCAGAAAGAACAGGGAAGAGTGTGGGAGAAGGATGAGCAGCCAAACAGTTGTGTGGTAGCCTGGGCAGGTGCATACTGCTTTGTAACCAAAACTAGTACCAAAACACTTCCACCCTTGTTTTGAAAGCCCTGGCACCTGGGTGGACATAAACGCAGCTGAAATGCTGGGTGCCAGGGCAAACACACAGTGCACACCAGGCCCAGAGCCGAGCTGGCTGCCTGTGAGGAATGCTGGTCAACGTGCTGGTGGTTGTTGCCTCACCACAAGCTCTGGGTCTGGCTCAGAAACCCTCCCTAGGTGAGTTTTGGGGAGCATGGTGGCTAGAACACCAGGCACAATGGACCTCCCTCCAAGAAAAGAGAAGTTTAGAATGATTTTCCAGGCACTTTCTCTAGTTACTGAGAGAAGATAAAGCTCAGAATTGCTCACCAATGTCTCAGCTCACCTCACTCTGCCTTCAGCTTATAAAGCCCCAAACAACAGCAGGAAAACAGGGTGTGATACTGGAGAGCAAGAGACTCAATCCAAAATAATATTCAACTATGTTTGCTTCTACGTAAGGCTTTCTATGACCACCTATTAAGATCATGGCCCTCAAATCCCTCTTCCTGGCTTTATTCCTCTCTACAGCAGTTATTAACCAGATTTTATTTGTGGGATCTATTGCTTTTCTCCTTTCATTTCATTGTAAACACCACAGAAACATAGACTCTCAACCAATAAAAAAAAATTGCTGCATCCTCATGCCTAAATGCCTGGTGTGCAATATTTACTAAGTGAGTCAATCACCAACATCCTAACAATATATCAGGTTGAGTGTGATTGTGAAAATACTTTCACAACAGGAAAAAGTCACTTGAATGACATTAATATCTGATGTGTACTCATACGTGCTCTAAGAATCCATTTACCTGTTCAAATATTTTGGCCGAGTTTACATAACTTTTTTTATTATTAGTACATGTGTGTAATAGTTGTTTATGTTCTTTATGGAAATCGGTGTATGTACATTACCTATACAAAAATATTAATCAGACACCAAAAAAGTTGCCAATATCAGGTAAATGTAGGTCCCTTTGCTCCTAGTAGTGGTACTTACCTTCACATTACATAGGACTGTTATTCCCACTTAATTTATAGGAGCTCAGAAAAAAGGTTGGATAATTTTTCCAAGATACACAATTGTATGGCTAAACCTCAATTCAAGTCCAAGGGTATCTAGATACAAAGTCTATGTCTTTCTTCTTAGTTTCTTTGATTTCACGAAGAGGAGACAGGTGAAAAGAGAAGGCTTCACCTAGGAAAGGCCAGTCTGAGTCTAACCCTCTCACTGCACCTTGATCCTCAATGAGAGATAAGTATCAAGCTAAAGAAAATAGGTAGGTCACCTTCCTGACACTTGGTACATAAGCATAAGCCCAAGAAACTGTCCGTAGAAACAAGCTCTATGGTGAGTTGGCCAAGGGTACTAGGACTCACAGAAATAGATTCTAGAAGAGAAGAAGCTTGTTGCATAGGGAAGAACTTCATTGCCATGTTCATTCAAGAGTCCCAGCTGTCAGGCATCTTCCTAATCCCACTAAGTCTTCCACAGTTAGAAAACAGTAACATGAGAATAGACTATAACTGATTATGTAGTTTAGAAGCCTTTGTGTGAGAAGTTTGCAAAGTTTCAGAGACATGGGTTAGAGAAGCCCTAGAATACTATAAACAGAACCTGATGGGTGACTAACCAGAGCACAGAAGACAAGAATGCTGATAAGAATGCAGATGGTAAAGGCCAGGCTCAGAAGGTTTCAGTTCAGAACAAGGACTCCATTAGTAGTTGCACTAGAGTCCATATGTTTTGGACTCTAGAAGAAAATTTGTCCACATTTTTCCCATGGCCTGAGACTTTGCAGAAGACTGCAATTATGGATGGTGGGCCAATTAATCTGGTGGAGGGAACTTCAACACAACCTAATTTCCAGTTGTGGCACAGGTACTGTTTACTGCTTTTGGCCAGATTTACAGTGGGCAAAAGGCAGAGCAGAAATATTCTTAAAGATTTAAATTTTGGCCTAAAAGGAATCATATATAATTCTGGGGATGAACAGCTATTAAATAAATTAGCATCACTAAAAAGAAGCAAAGTACTCTGTCTGGGAGCAAGAAGAAAGATGCCTTGGGGCATCTCAGGAATTAGCAAGACCCCACCCATTGCAGGCTCAACAGTGCAAACGTGTCAGCCTTCAAATGGATGCACCTTGGGATCACACTCTTAAGTGAAATAAATCACTCATGTGTAAATATCACATTGTCTTCCCTGGTGTAAGAAACTGAAAGTGACTACGGACCAAAATATGTAATAGATAGCGTGTAACAAGAAGAAAGTTTTCATAAGGAAAGGGAGAGGGAAGGGGGAAAGAAAGGAATGGAAAAGAAAAAAATGATAAAAGAAGGATAAAATGGAAACAAAGCTTTGGGGAGGAGATTGGGGATAAAAGAGGAATCAATATGTATCACATACAGGTACAAATACTCTATGATGAATACAATCATTCTGTATATCTAAATTATACTAACAAACTTAATTTTAAAAAGTGTCAACTTTTCTTTTCGGAAGACATCCCTGCTTGAGAAGGACTGCCTAGTAAGTTGGTCCCTCCAGGATTCCCTTCACTGTGTTCAGCCATCCAGGCACTCAGAGGTCACTGCAGCCATGGTCCAAGTGGGCCTGACTTCAGCTAATAGCAGACATTGTGATAGTCCATGATACTGGCTTTTACTGCAAGAGATGTAGGATCAGAGAGAATTTCACCCAGATATCAAAGGAAGTCCTTGCAGAATAGCCAAGAAGAAATCTCTGAGAAGACAGTACATAAAGTTGTGGGAAGGAAAAAGAACAGAAAGGGGGAGAGGATGTAAGACCAGGTAATGGGGGCATAAATATGATCAAAAGATATTATACACATTGAACTCCCCTAAAACAGGTGAAAGCAGCAGGGAGTGTAGAGGAAAGAGAGTTATGGAAGGGAAATTATTAGAAGTATATTATGCACATGCATAGATCTGTCAAAATGAAACCGATTAATCCAGATAAGCAATATGTACTAATAAAAAATGTAGGAAAAAGTAAAGAAAAGTTGTGAAGCCAAAAGGAGGAACACAATCCTAATTTTTAAAATAATAAATTGCCTCAGGATTATAGAAAAGGTTCTATGCTACATAGTGGTAAATATAATCTCATACTCTGTCTCATAAAATGGTCCTTTGAAGTACACATATCTTATATCTAAAATTACATTCAAAACAAGCCCTTGAAATCCAGTCATTCCATCTAACTCTTCAGAAATCAAATACTAAATATTCTCTCTTTATTTTGGTTTTGATCATAATGTAAACTTCCCTCAATTGGAAAATAAATTTTATTTTAAATGAATTCACAGACAAAAAAATGTGTCCTTCAAAGAATGTTTTAAAAACTTTTCTTCCGTTATGTTACATACAAAGCTACCCGAATGAAGCTCTTTGGTCAGTATAATCAATAAAAACTGAACAAAAGAATCAAATCCACCTCAGCATGAACCATTATAACACATAATAACAGACACCAGGAGGCAAGTCTTACTGTTTGCCAGGTGAAGAGAGTGTCATTACAAGAGATTAAGTGGTCTGTGGCAGATGAGAATGAGGTGAAACTGCTAAGCCTGATTGCCTTCGACATCTTCAGCTCCAAACCCTGTATTGCCAGAGAAGTAACCCAAATCTCTAACTTCAATGCCATCATCTTCCAAGGTTAAGCAAAAGGTTTAGCTTACTTTGCTCCATTTGACTTGGTAAATATTGATGCTCCACAAGCTTGGGGTCTGTTGAAAGCATAAAAATGTGTAACTGTGATTGAGGATGACTGAATGAGAATGACTATATCTAGTGCTTCTGATGCCTAGGCTGAGCTTGGCAAGATGTGTCTATAAAATATCACCACTGCCTGCCATGGGGTGGGTGCCTTTCCACAGCGAGAAGGCACAATGCACAAGTGGGAAAATCCCTGCCAGGTTATATGGAATGACTGTGACGGTGAAGTGGATAATTTACAAAGATGATTAATTTAATGAAATACTTACAGATAATAGATTACTGAGGTTGCTTAAAATATGAAATACTATATAATACAATGATTAAGCACTATTCACTTGTTACCTAACTTCAACTTCAAAAAGAAACATGTTATTACTACTCTTTTCCCACTTTTCAGATGTGGAAATTCAGTCTTTGAGAATTTAAATTATCTGAATTGAAACAATTAATAATGCCAGGTCTGAAAATTGAATCAAATACCACCTTATTCCAGAGCTACAAATGATTTTGTCTATCACATGTTTAATAACTAAGTCTTAGTACTATGGAATGCCTCATGGCTACACAATCCAGACTGAGCAGGAGAGCCTCTCTCCCCTCCACTGAGCCTCAAGCTGGTAGTGCCACTGTGGACTGCACTGTGTTCTCCTGCTCCTAGGGAACAGAGCTCTCCTATTAAATTGAAATCTGTGACTGTAAACATGAAAGGCATCATCACTCTCCTTATTGTTCCTTTCCCCTCTTCTTTATTCACAATGTTCAGAATTTCCTCATTCTACCTTACAGGGCAATCTAGCCATCAACTCGAAATCAGGCTCTTGTATCATAGAAAATAAAACCAATTTGTAGGGCTGATAATGTGAGTGACTGGGATGGTGCACCTTCCAGGTTCTTGTCTCCTACAGAAGTGGGCAAATCCCTGCAGAAGGCAAGACTCACCCAGCAGAGGCGAGGATGGCTCACCAGCTTACTTGGCCTAGGATGGGATGAAACAGCAAAAAACACAGAAGTCTTTGCCATCTCAGAAGGCAGTTTAAAAAACATATTTCTTTTATTTATTTTTCTTATTTGCAGGAATTTGTGTCATATGGAAAGGCTTGTGTGATCCATTTATTTCTTTCCTGGTCTGATTTTATGTTTGCTTATTTGCACCCTACCTTATTCCATAATTATATTTTGTTTTGCTCCATACACCAATCCTTTATCAAGTAAAGTGAGATATTAATAAAAAGCAAAATTTACTTCTTTGTTCCAAGTTTCATGTTGACGCTCATGGCTCTGTTACTCAGATCCAACAATCAATTACCACTCTTTACTAACACCCCTCAAGGGCCCTCTACTGGTGCTGGGTATGAGGCTGGATATGACCAGGAACCTAGCTGAAACCCATAGATCAGGCAATGAGCTTGCTTCAAGTTGCCAATATTATTCAAGTTGTTTCCATATAAAGGTGCCTGGTATTGCCAAGCTACCAATCCCTGACCTTTATGAGCTGAGGCCTTACTGGGCAAACACAGCATTAATACATGAGATGATCCAAACTGTTGAACGCTACTTGGAGGGTCCTTTATCACAAAAGGAAGAGGTCCTTGTAGCCTAGAATGGGTGGCACGAGGAGGTTTCTAGGAAGACAGGGATCAGTTAGATTTAGAGAATTAGAGAGGAATATGGAGTGTATCCTGGGAAGGAAAGGAATGTGGTACATTCTAGGATTAGAAGCAGAAAAAGCAATTATACTATAAATTTCCCACTTTGACAGGCTGGGAAAGCTTTTCATTATGGGAGAGGGGATAAGGTGCTTGGTTTGACTCAGTCCCCCTAAATTTACACGTTGAAAACTTATTGCATCACTGTGATGGTGGTTTGGGACCTAATAAGAGACTGAGCCATGAAGGCAAAATTCGCATGACTGATGGGACAGACCAGTTAGACTGTCAACTTGATTGGTTTAGAAGCCCCAAGGGGATTAACAAAGCACACTCTGAGTATGTCCATGTCAGTCATGGAGGCATTGTCTTTGGTACTGTAGCGGGTCCCTCACCCCTTCCTCTCTGTTGCTACCCCCTGCTCTGCTGCCCAGCCACTAGTAACTATGCAGCCTTGCTCCACCACACCTTTTTGCCATAATATTTCTGCCTTGCAGCCAGATGACCATGGACTAAATTCCATGAAAACATGAAAGGAAGCAATTTCTTCCTTTAAAATGCAAGGGTCAGATATTTTGTTCAGCAACAGAAAAGTGCACAATACAACTGGATTAAAGTTATGACGGGGTTGGTTGTTAGGAAGATGAGCCCAGCTCTCATGCTTTCTCTCATACACATTCACTTGCTCTTCTGCCATGTAACATCCAGCACAAAGGCCCTTGCCAGATGCTGGCACCACAATCACGACAAAGGACAGCATGAAAGTCCTGATACATATAAAAAGGACTCTTTGCTACATCTACCTTCTTTCCTACTTCATCTTCCAAACATCAGCAGATGGGAAAGTATATTTATATGAGAGGAGATGTGTCTGAGCATGTTCTAAATACAGGTGCTGGTGCATTAGTCCACTGCTGGCTATCTCTTCAAAACCCTGCTTCTTTACATGGACCTGAACTCTTATTAGTGGTAATAGTCAGGGATCTCCACCCAGCCCTCTCAGCTGACACCATGGAGGCACTGATTTCCTTTCCTCCTTAGAGCCCTCTGATTCACATCTATAAGCCTTCTCTTCTTCAAACTGACAAACCCAGTCCCTTCCTCATGTGGAAGAACTATCTCATTCCTTTAACCACAAAGTTCAAGTCATCTAAGCCACTGCCAAAAGATGAAAATATTTGTTTTACTTCAAAAGAACCTTGGCAACCCATTGCTAAATGCCTGCTCATTTCTGCAGTGATCTTTAGGCTAATCCAAGTGTCCAATATCCTCAGTTAAGTCGCTTTTCCTGTGAGCATCTAAGAAGAAATGGAGGGCACTTGGGAAATATCTTCTGCACAGCACACCCAGGAGAAATCCAAATAAATTAAACATTATGCAGAAAGTTTCGGGCCAAATTGGCACATTTCAGACTTAACTGTGCACAAGGGTCACTGGGGTCTCTTATTCAAATGCAGGTCCTAGCCAGTTATGGTGGTGCTTGCATGTAATCTCAGGAAGATTTCAAGTTCAAGGCCAGCCTGAGCAACTTAGGGAGACTGAGTCTCAAAAATAAAAAATAGATAAGTAGATAAATACAAACAGAAAACCAAAACAACAACTCAAAATATCCCCAGGTTCTTTCAGTGTGCTGTGGCTGAGATTCTGCATTTCTAACAAGCTCCCAAAGGACAGAGCTAGTGTTGTCCCAGGGACCACACTTTGGGTCACAGGTGTGACAGGACATGTACCTACTTCAAAAGGGAAAAGCCAAAAGCACTTTCTGAGAAAAGCACTCCCTGGAAAGCTCTGAGTGGTTTTGAATTTGAAGGCTATGGAATGCAGTGATCATTTCCTTTGGTTTATGTTTGCAATTCTGTGAGCTAAATTTGAAACCCAAGGATTTCAAATGATAGATATTGAGCAGGTGAGGACTGTCCAAGGAGAGAGAGAGAGACAGGGGGAGAGAGAGAGAGACAGGGGGAGAAGGGAAGAGGGGAAGAGGGGGAGAGACAGACAGACAGACAGACAGAGAGATACTGAGATTGATTCACCCCGTCACAACATCCTCAGGTCTGAGATAGGAGCTGAGTCTCATAGGTAGGACCAAACTTGGGCTGCTCATCTTCAAGAATTTTGAATCCAGTTCTTTGTAATATCTTACACTCCTAAACATGCACATGTGCATGCACGCACGCACATACACACACATCCCCCAATGTGCGCAAGTCCCAGAGATCAGCTCAGACATGCACTGCCAGCACTGTTACGTCCAGAAGCATAAATCATCGCATCATTACCAACTGGCTACAGGCTTAACAAATCAAAATGCATCAAATAAATGAAACTAAGCATAGGACATGCATAGCCACTGGCTTGAGTTCCCCTAGGCAGAGCCACATCTCACATTCTCCCTCCAGCTTGGCACAGGCCCTGCCATATATGAGCTGCTAAGTACAGGGCCACTGAACAAGATGAAACCTGGTCAGAAAATCACAGAAGACCCTGATAGAAACTGGTCATGCTGCCAGAACTGTCCTCCTCTCTCCCCAAGCCAAAGAGTTTTTCTATAGGACAGTTAAAGGCTTGCTCTTAGCTTGGCATTTAATCTTCTAGAGCAGATGGTAGTCTGGGGACCATCTGAGGATCATAAACCAAAGGCAGGTGTGTTTGGCTTGGCAATCAGGGTGTTTAAAAATAAATGACCTGAATTCACATGAAAACAGTTCCTCAGGTCACAGGAATCCTTGTCACTCACACGAGACATGTTTCATTCCAGCTGCCAAGGAGACCCACACAGAACATGTGGCAGGACTCTCACAGCACACATGCCACTGCAGGACTATCTGCATCTCCCAAGAACCCGCTCCTCCCAGGTTTATCATTTTTGTGAATGAGACCCTTTCATGTCCTCTGTCCTCCAGATCAGAGTTGACCAAACAACCTGTGACATCGCTTCTGTTCTTTCCTCCATTGGTAAATCTTAAAGCTTCGCCTCTAAAACGGACACCAACTCCTACCATTCCTTCAGGCTCCTCTCCTGAAACTCTGGCCCCAGCACCCACAAGCCAGGTCTGAAAAGGTCCACAGACCATATCACCTCCTTGCTTCAACACTTCTTGCTGTGCTTCAGTGGCTGCCTCCAATCCCTTGATTATCAGGCCTCAATTCCTCTTCCCACCAACCAATCAACTTAGGCCCTAGCCACAGGGCTCCCGTTCTATTTGCCAAATGCACACCCCTTTCACCTGCTTTTCTTGCTTGGTGTGCTGCACTCCTGGCATGAAGGATTCTGGTGGCAGCAGCTGTACTGACATGTACCAGTCCAAGTGCTGCACATGTACTTACTCATGCAGTCCTCCTCACAATCCTGGGAGGTAAGACAATCCCTACTTTACAGATGTAGTAACTGAGGCACAGACAGTTTAGGTGATGTTCTCAAGGCCACACAGTGAGTAAATCTCCTATCTGGATTCATATCTACTCAGGCTAAACCCAAGGCCTTGCTCTGCATCTCCATTACCTTGCCTCTAAGAATTCTTGTGGCTTACACAGTACCTTCCTTGTTGCCTTTTAGGATTGGACTCAAAAAGCTTGACCCCAGAGAGCATTTCCCTGAAAACACTGTCTCAGGCATCTGTAAGTATCTGGAATTATCCTATTATTTGCTTACATATTTCTCTATTGCAAACACTGTGGTTTTATATAAAATTAGGTCACACTTGCAACACAAGAAGATGTGTACTTCCTGAAGGCAGCTTGCAGCAGTCTTATTCTCTGTATCTCTAGAATTCAGAACAGTGTCTGGCACAGAATCTCCCTCTAAAGACATGAACCAACCTACTGTCTAGTGTATTTCATGGCCTGGTCCCTGAAGACATTTGAGTCTTCTGTCCTCCATCCCGTCCTGGTCAATAATATTTGGTAGGATCCCATCGACTTTTTAAAGAAGACAGTAATGTGTGGATGACAAATCTTTGCATAACATGGCCCCAACCACCCCTTCAGCCTCGCCCCCCACCGCTATCCCCTCCCTCCACACAGCTGCACTACAGGATGCTGAGCTGCTCTTTCTGTGCATCCCAAACCAGGCACCTGCCTTACCCTGTGCCTTTGGGGATGCCGTTTGATCTTCATGCCACTTCCACTTCCCCTAACCAAAAACACCTGCTGCTGCTGTCCCTCAGCACCTGGAGTCTGTGTAACACGTAGAAATTTGGAGGGCTTCAGAGTCACAGAGAACTGACTTAGAACCTTGATCCTCTGCCACGTTAACAAAACTCTGAGTTTCTTCCTCTTATGTAAAATTAGGCCACAAATACTAACTCTTGGGGTTGTCAGCATGAGAGAAAAACATATGAAACCCTGAGCAGCTTCTTAGCATTTGATCAGGATGAAATGCTTGATAAGAGATATTTGTGGTGATAATATTAATAACAATTTTTAAAATGGTACATGGTCTGTGAAAGTAAGGACAACTTTCTCAGCCACCTTTGTGTCTTCACTAAACATGTGCATGATACAGGAATCTCAGTAAATGTCTACTGCAGTCGTGGATAAAGAATGCTTTTGGATTCTGGCTCCAGATGCCTCTAGGATTCTAGGAAGTACAAACTAATCCCATTCCTTTTGTTTTACTGTTAACAAGGAAAAAACTGAGAAGTGAACAAAACTGCATGTTAGCACCTTTGATTTTATGCTAAAAAATCAGGAAAATCCTAAGGTCTTGGAGAGCCTCACTCTGGTCTCTCTGATATGGTGAAGAGACCAAGTGGGAGATGAAAGCCCTCTTAGGAACCGGGGCCTCTAGGAGGAAGAGGATCCTTCAGGGATCAACTTTATTTTTAAAAACTATTAAAATCTATCACTATGCATTTGTGAGCCAGAAAAACAAGAGGGGTGTGCTTTGAAGACAAACTTTTCATCACTCATCTCCACACAAGGCAGATCCTCTTCACATACTGGGAACCCAGCTACAGTGTCCTCACCAAAATATATTCCAGCTGAACAATGTGACAGGTGAGGGCAGCACGGAGCACAATGGCTAGTACCACAGTAGCTCCTGCTTACTATGTGCTTACTGAGTGTGGGCACCGCAATGCGTTCTGTCCTCCATCCATCAGGTTGTACCTCTGGGCCTTCGTCCCTGCCACTCCCTCACCCTGCACTGCTTTTCTTTGGCATCCCCACGTTGTGTGGGTCTCAGCTCACAGCTCCTCATGGAGACAGTGGGCTCTTTATGTCCCTCATTACTTATCATACACAGCCCAGTGGAGCTTGGGATTTAGGATTCCAGAGCCCATTTTTTAGTCCCAGCCTCTGCCTCCTTGGCCCCGACTTCTTCACTTAGCATCTTTGGATCTGAGATGCTTCTCCTGTCAAATGGTATCAGCAGAGCCTATCCTACTCAACCCACAGTGCAGTTTTAAGGAAGGCCTAAAGGAGCTACTTTATAAGAAAACTAATTTCTGAGAAAACAGTCTGCGAGCTACAAATTGAAAAAGGCATCAACAGGACTTTCTGTCACATGTGGAATTTTTATCTCAACAAAAACAGAAATTGTAATGTTTTAGTTCTCCTTAATTATTTCAGATTTTATTTAAATAATCTAATAGCAGGTGTGATTAGTACATTGTTGAGAAACATGACAAGGGAAGAAAATGAAGTAGGCCTGCGCTTCTTCAAAGCACCCTCATGAGAGATCCTAAGTCAAAATCACCTAGCTAAGTGGCTCCCAGATTCCTGCCTCAGAGATAAGTGAGATAACAAACATTTACTGTTGTTCTAAGATGCTTGTTGTGTTCAGCAATAGAGAACTAAGACAAAAAAGGACAGAAAATCTTCACAAAACAGGGATTTGAAGAACAGGAAAGATCTGATCAGGCCCAGAAGTGGTAGACATTGTGTCTCCCACAAGGGAAGGGCATAAGGAGTGACTGGAGGGTGGGGGACCATCCCAGACAGCCTGACAGAAGGGGTCAAGAATGACAATGAAAAAGGGATTTTGGGGCTGGGTCCTGGGAATAGTACTCTCAAGGATATAAACCTTTTAGAGATGGGAATAATTACTTCCACTCCCTAAATGAGACAACTGAAGCTGAAAATGCTTAAAGAATGTGTCTGAGGGTACCCAGATAGTAAGTAACAGTGCTGAATTCAAATGCACGATGAAGTAACACTAGACCCAGTGCCTTTTACGATGCTGCTGTCAGAAAAGTTGTATGGCTCCTCCGTCAGAGGACACAGAGACATTCCCTGCGCTCCCCAGCACCAGACCTAGCGGGTGACTCAGGTGTCACAGGACCAGGTATGAACTCTCTACCCATGAGGAAGGCTCCGCAGGGTCACACTTATGCCAGGCAACAACTTCCTCCTGCCTGGGCTGTTCTTCCTTTCTAATCTAAGATCTCCTGGGTGTCCCCACTGCCTCGCAACTGTGACGCCACTCTGTGCCTCAGAAGATCAACTCTGTCCCTGGGGCTCTCCTTTCCCTCCTGGAGGACAAGCAGAAAGAACATTCCAAGGCAGATTGGCATCAACTCCAAAAACAGCGGAAGAAGCTAGCATGGGCTACAGGACAGGTGTCCAATCTTTAAGTCCTCCATGGAAACACTAGCTCACCTCCTGTTGCTCCTTTGGACAGGGGAGATGCTTTGACCCCATCACACCCCAAGAAGAGAGATGCTGAGGGAAAAAGGGAACTCAGTTCCAGGTCAACTACTGTGTGAGCCCTGGGCTTTTCCAACATATCTCTCTCACCACCACTATCCTATGAGAGTGGCATCGTCTTCTTTTTCCAGATAAGTAAATGAAAATCTAAAGAAGTCTGAGTCAATGGCAATCTAAAGAGGTCAAGCAATTTGCCAAAGAGCAGAGACAGCTATTGCATACAGTTGGACAGGTTGGACAGTGCATGACTCTATAGGGCACATCACACTCACAAAATGTCTCAGTATTTGCCATGAGAATCTTCCAGTAGAAAGTGATTCATAGGAGGCACCACCTTCTAGTCTGCACAAGCACCTATGAGTCAACTATGATTCCACAAGAGTACCCTGCTGATCTTATCCCAGTAGTAATCTGACCCATGCCCGATTCCGAAGCTTTCTTCCCAGACCCCTACCTTAGGATATCTCTAAACACTGCTATATCAAAATCTTCACAATTATATTGACAGAGATAGAATCACACTGCTTGGGTCACTGCAGCTAAGAAACAATGTGGATTCAGTAATCTACCTCCAAACATTGCACTGGAAGACTGCAAGGCCCAGAAAGAAGTGAGCTGTCCAAGATAATACTGCTGTGGCAAAGCTGGGACTTACATCCTGTGCAACTGAGAGCAAGCTCAGCCTTGATATAAACCTGTGCTGAAACAACCTGAGACTATCAAAACTGGATTATCCAGGCTGATGGTCTCAACTTTCTTTTGCAATAGAGTACTTCGTCTTATGAGTGGAAACAACTAATGAAGGGTTCCTTGCAATAGTGTACCATCTGTCACCTGACAACTTTGTGGTTGAACAGAAAGTGGGAGCTGAAAGAGTCACAGCCCAGGAGCTTCTCCATAAGAAGAGAGAAGAGGTCCTAGGAGGGAAACGGTTGCTAAGTGGAAGCTTCTAAGCTCCCTGGGGAGACTCTCAGACAATCAGCGTCCACCATGACTGGAGGACTCAGACTCTGCACAGGCCTCCCTGGGAGTCTTGAAAGCCATGGTGATAGCTCCCAAAGGGCAACTCAGTTCTGTCTGGGCTCCAGCCAGGGTAGCAGGAGCCAAGGGAAAGAGAACATGGGAAGGAAATACGAGCACTAAATTTGCTGTTCTGTGGAAGATGCCAATTAAAATGCTTCACCTCTATGAGGCTGCCCATCAGCAGTGTTCTTGTTACACGGCCTCATTAATGGACTCTTTTGAGCTCCAAAATGCCCAGCTTCCTTTCTGAACAACAAGGGTCAAGCTATCCCAAGTTAGAAGGTTAGAGATTTTTGAGAACCACAGAGTCCCTTCGGAACACTGAAACTGAGGGAGGCAGAGCGACAGCCCTGAAATAATCATTCAGCTTGTCTTTGTGGCTCAACAGCATTTATGAGATGACATTTCGGACAGTCCTGAACATGGTCATTCCAGACTCCCATGAAAGTAGTCCTGACATTTTTGAGGACCTTACCCACAGCTTGGTAGGAGCCATGTGGGGAGCAGATCTAGGATGCCAGACTTCAGGGCTCGCTGTGGCACACAACTCAGGCAGCACTGGTTACTAAGGTCCCTGAAAAGAGTTGCTGGAAGAAGCTTTCTGGTAGCTCCTGGAAGGGGATCTGGTTCATGGCTAACAGCTGCCTGTGGGACCTTCTGTTCTAATACTCTCCACTACACCTGGAGTTCAGTTTTTGCAAAGCAGGAAAACAAGCTTCACAGGAGCTAAACTCATAAGCGTAAGAGAAAATCATACTGAAAAACAAATCTGGGAATTTTCTTTCTTTTCATGGTTACTAATGAGTTGCAGCCCCATTTTTCAGGTGAGTAAAATGAATATACAACATAGCAACCATAACATGAGTCACTGTCATTCAAAATATTCTACAGAGCACAAGAAAAATTATCACTATTACACTCGACCCAAAATTATACAGCAGAGAATTGATTGGCTCAGGGGAGGTGTAAAGTACTCGGGGAAGTCATGAGTTCAGCATGACTGACAGAATAGGGCAGCATGCCAGCATAACACACACACACACCCTTATACCTTCACATGTATTAGCAATGTGTTCATAGTGAACTATAGAAAATTTGATGGCAATAAATTTGTAAAACAGTTGAAATAAACAAACTCTTTTAAAGAGGTAACACCAAAATAGACTCAAGAAGAAATAGTAGAAATATCTAAATTGAGCATATAACACCAAGAGAATTAAATCTGTAGTAATACGATGATACACAATGAAAAAATACAAGGAAACATCTGACCCACTCCTGATAGTCAACCCCATCAAACATTCAAGGAATAGGTCAATAAAAGTTTCTACAACTACCAGAGAAAAACTGTCTTCTGTCAGTGAAAAGGACAATACACAAAAAGAAAATAATTAAGCACAGATAAAGTAATAGTAAATAAAATGTTAGCAAACAGAATGCAAAATGTATCTTGTGTTATACAGTATAAACAAATTATTTATCACAGAAGAGAAAGAATATTACTACAGAATCTATTAATCTCATAATTTAAAATAATGAGAGATTATAGAAGAAAACAAAAGATTACATCCCCTATCTCTCCCACTGATTTCCACTGCAATTTTGCTGAGTGAAGCTACAAAACCTGACAGATTCTAGGGAACACCTATTTTAAGATACTACAAACAACAGAAGGGAGATTAGGGGAAAATACTAAAATTCAAAGTACACCAAACTAGTGGCAAGTGTTTCATTCTTTCCTCTAGTATACTCTATTCTTTTCTCAAGTAGATGTCAGCCTGACTAGGAGGGTTCTTGGTAAATGATTCCATTTGTACCACAAGAGTCAAGAGTGGAAAACAGATCTCCTAATGCTGAGACTGGGCAAAGTTTGTGTACAGATTTTCTTGTGTGTGTGTCTGTTCTCTTGTGTCCCAGCACACTGCATCCCATACCTACATCTCTGACCAGAGGAACTGGTCAGTCCCAAGAGTTTAAACTTCCATTGCATTTTTCTCTGTGTGTATCCTCAGCCCCCTTGACCTGGGATTCAGGCACAGTCTTGGGAAGCACAGAAACTTAACTAATGTTCTCACTTTCTTCCCAGAGGCCTAAAAGGAGAGTTATGCGGACCTAAAAAGTTCAGTGTTGGGGGCGGAGCTGGACGGCAGAGCAATGGCCGGGTCCTAGTCGTGAGGGGGGAGGCGGGGCTAGGGCTACAGACTCCGCCCCTAGGCGGGGCCTGGGCCGCCAGGCCGCAGGCCGCCTTCGGGTTCCTCCCTTCAGCCCGGCGTGCGCCTGCTGCTCCCATCTTCCGCCCGGCGCCGGCTTTCGGTGCGACCGTCGCCGCTTCCCATCGTTGCGCTGCCTCTGCGGCGCCCGAGCCCGCAATGTCGGGCCCCAACGGGGACTTGGGCATGCCAGTGGAGGCGGCCACGGAAGGGGAGGACGGCGGTTTCGAGGAAGCAGAGTACGCCGCCATCAACTCCATGTTGGACCAGCTCAACTCCTGCTTGGACCACCTGGAGGAGAAGAATGACCACCTCCACGCCCGTCTGCAGGAGCTGCTGGAGTCCAACCGGCAGACACGCCTCGAGTTCCAGCAGCAGCTCGGGGAGGCGACCAATGATGCCAACTCCTAGGCTATGGGAGCCCTCAGGCCAGGCCCCAACCCCCTGTCCCTGAGCCAGGCTCTGCCTGGACACTCACCTTCTGGCCTCGACACCCTCTTGAGGGTTGGCCTTCGGTCCCTTGGTGGGTCTGCTGCCTGTGCAAGCCCCACCGCCCAGCATCCCTCCTGGGGCCAGGTGTGGGCTGGTCACCCACCCACCAGTCTGCCCGTCTCCCGGGCACGCCTCACTCTGTCCAGGATCGAGCATCCACATTAAACGGGTCTCCCCCCCCCCCAAAAAAAAAAGGGGGGGGGCTGGAGATTTAGCTCAGAGGCGTGAGCACCTGCCTTGCAAGCGCGTGGTCATGAGTTCGATCCCTGGTACCAACAAAAAAAAAAGTATAAGGGACATGTGGACAGGGGGATGCAGAGAAGTAAACCAACCAATATAGTGATATGAATTCTGGGCTTACTTCTGAGCAGTGCATGAATGAATCCAAGTCTAGGCAGCATACCAGAGATGTCAAGAACTGAATTAATACATAGACCAGTACCCATCCAGACTGCCTGCTGAGTGGCAACATAAGATAAATAAAAATAACACTGTGAAGGGTTTTAAAATGAAATTAACTTTCTAGGTACAACCCACAGAGGACTGATCAAAAATTTTAATCCGTACCCAGAAGTGACTGTCAAAACAAATATATCAGTAAATGCTGTATAAGATTTAACAAGACCCAGAATCTCATCAAACGACATCATAAATGTTCAGGACAAACTTTAAAATTACTTTGCAAAAAAAAATTGGGAAATCAATGTTAACATCCATGGAAAAGATAACAGGCAGCAGTGTTATGGTAATACAGTTATTAAAAATTAAATGGAAAAAGACTTCAAAGCAGTTATCATAAAAAGTCTCCAAAAATAGACAATCTTAAAGTGGATGAAAGGATGAAAAATCTCAATAAACACTACAAGTAAAATAAAACAGATAAAATATATTTTTTCAGACAACCTAAAACTATACAAAAAAGAAAAATAGAAAAATGAAAGAAACAAAAATAAATAATAAAGTGATAAACTTAAATCCAAATATTACAATGTTACATTACATTTAAATAGTCTGAACACATCAATTAAAGGGCATTTACTGTCAGATACAATTTAAAATGATCCAGTCATATGAGGTATATAAGAAACTTGTCTCAAATATAATACTATAGGAAATTGAAAAGTGAGCAGATAAAAACATACCATGTAAACACAATCAGAAAAAATGCAAGAATGGTTGTTTAATAGCAGGCAAAGTAGACTTCAGAAAGAAAGAAAATTACCAGGGATAAAGAAAGACAATACCCAAAAAAAAGTGCATTACGTAACAATAAAAGGGTTAATTCACAAACAAGATAAAAGGCCTAAATATGTAAAGACAGTATTTTAAAATATAGGAATTAAAACTAACAGAAGTGAACAAAATAGGTAGCTTTCTAATTTTAGTTGGAGATTTCAATACCAGCTTTTAAAATACATAAAACTAGTAGTCAGAAAATCAGCAGGGTAACGGAGCTCAGCCAACTGAATATAACTGACATTTATACAACACTGTGCAGAAACAAAACAGAACATCCATCCAGATAGATCAAACCAAAGGTCACAAAACAAATCTTACCAAAACTTAAAAAACTTGAAAGTATCCAAAGTATGTTACCTGAACAAAATTAAATTAAACTGAAAGTCAATAACAAAGGTAAGAAACATCTCTACTCAATACCTATAAATAACCATGAGTCTAAGAGAAAACAGGAAGGCAAATAATAAGAAATTTTGAGCTAATTGGAAATAAAAATACAAGTCATCCAAATTTATAGGATGCTACTACAGCAATGCTTTAAAGACAACAAAAACTTACTTGCTAATTTAGAAAATTCAAAACAGGCAAAAGTCGACTAAAAACAGAAGGAAACGTCCTCAACATGATAAAGGATGTCTATTAGATAACTAGAGCATGCATTCTTCTTAAGTGGTGCTAAATGAGGATTCCTTTCAAAGTCAGGAATGACATAAAGATAGCCAATATCACTACTTCTGTTCAACAGTAGTCCTAACCAGCAGAAGTTATCACCTAGGAAATAGAAGAAAATTCTCAGACAACTGGCTAGAATTAACAAGAGAGTTAATCAAAGTTATGGGTCTAAGGTTATCACAAAAATCTGTATTGTATTTCTTTGCACTAGCAGTGATCAGTTAGAAACTGTAACTTTTCAAATGCTATATTCTACAGTGACCATAAAAAAATTTACAAAGTGCCCTGGAATAATTTCGGTTAAAATATAAAGATCAATGTGGAGAAAATTGTAGAATTTTATTAAGAGATACTGAAGAAGACCAAATCTTCACCATGTTCATGAAGAGGAAGACAGCAGCATAATAACTTCAGTTCTTTCCAAAACAAGGAATATATTTTAACTGAATAGGTATTTGTAAAGCATTTAGAATAGTGCCTGACATGTAATAAGTGATATGTAACTGTTGTTGAATAAATAAATCAAAATTCTAACAAGGTTTTTCACAGAACTTGACAAGCTTGTTCTAAAATTTTTAAGGCAGAACAATGGTCCAAAAATAGCCAAAGCAATCTTAAAGAACAGAGGTGGGAGGAAAGATAATGCTTATTCTATCAGATATTAGTACTTAATTATGAAACCATTAAGACATGTTTTTGTTGGCCCAGGAGTAGGCACACAGACTAAAGAAATCAAATAAAGAGCTCTGAAACATTTGCCATATGAAAACATGATATACAACAGAAAAAAATCCAATAAATTAGTGAGTGCTAGCATTCTTCTTTAACCACATTGGAGAAAAACAAGGTCCTAATTCACAACTTCCATTTCCAGGTAGAATAAAGACCTAAACATGAAAATGAAAACATTATGAATGTTTATGAATGAAAAGAAAATATTATTTTCTCGGGTGGGACAGGATTTCTTAAGCAAGATGCAAAAAGTATAGCCCATAAAAGAAAAGACTGGGAAACAATAAGGTATTAAAAAATTCCATAAAAAAGCAACAGATCTTTATAATTCACATAACCAATAAAATACACAAAGAATTTCTATAGATCAATACAAAAGAAGATATACTGTGATAATTTTTAAAATTAGATAACGTAGATAGATAAACTGGCAACGTGCAAAAGAGGAAACCAAAATGGTTAGAAAGCACAAGACGATTCTCGACTTTACTTGTAATCAGGGAAATGAAAAGTAAAACCACAATAAAATAACATCAAATTAAGGACAGAGATGTTCAATGAAAGACAATGAACAAAATGAGACCAGGGAGTCGGTCACAGAGAGCTCTGAGTACTATATTTGTAACTGTGACAGGGGTTAGAACCATTCACAAATGTTTACATTCTTCTCTTTCTAAGTACATGGTAAGACTGTTTTCCAATCCCTTTAAGCAAGGCAAATACGTGAGTGCTTTGACCAATGAAGAATGCACAAGTGTCACCTGTAGGTGGGATGCTGAAGGGGTAGTATGCAATCATCATCTCTTTTCTTTTGTCACCGTCAGTAACTAAAAATGACGCTCTAAGCCTGGCTCCCAAGTTAGGCCTCTGACACCCTCTGTATGAACATGTAGTATGAGTAAGAAGCAACACCTCTTTTTTTGTTTATTCATTGTTGTTTGTGTTAAGCTACTGGAATTCGAGTGTTATTACAGCAGCATAAACTAGCCCATCCTGATGGAATTGCATATTATTCCTTTAACTGAGTGCTGGGTATGTTGACGTTCATTGTTCACTGTACTTCGTAAGTCTAAAATATTTCATAGTTTTTAAAGAACGATTTATGGTAATGAATTGATGTCTGGGTTATATATAGGATGCACATTCCTTCATTTCCACAAACTGTGTGCCAGGCACTTGTCTAAGTGCTAGGGATTCAACAGTCAACAAAAGGTAAATTGTAGTTTCATGGAACTTACGAGAGGGAAGGCAGAAAGCAAACATGGTTAAAAAGATGTGAAAATTATCTATGGTTTTCAATGATTCCTTGGCCCACTTCCTATGGAAATTGGTTCTGGGTGGACTCAAATGGCTCAAAACTCTTAGAAATGGCACAGCAAAATGCCAAGTCTATCACCCAGATCTGAAGAAATGTTAGGTCTTAGTTAGGTAAGCATTAGTGATAGTGGGTCCTGGACGAGCTTAACAGTCGACAGTTGGAGGTAAATCAAGCAGGCCTGGGTTTAAATTCTGCCTCTTTCCTGGGAGCAGTCCTTATTCCAAGTTATAGCATCCCAGCATATAAGTGTGGGAGGTGATAATATATATCTGTGTTGGAGAGTAGTTGTGAGGTTCTAAATCTATTGAGTTCTCAGTACTAGTTTCAGTACTAGTTTCCTTCATCACCTTCTACTCTGCTCTACAGTGTGCCCCAAAGGTCTGTTGTTAAAACTTGGTCTTCAGAGTGGCACCATTTGGAGGCTACAGAACATTTTAGAGATGTGGCCTAGTGGGAGGCATTCAGGCAATTGAAAGCATGCCCCCAGAGGGTATTACTGGACTCTGGTGTCTTCATTTTCCTCACTTTTGCTTCCTGGCTATGAGGTAAGCAGCTTTGCTCCTCTATGTACTCTTCGCCATCGCCATCCAGTACCCCCATCAGAGTACCCCATCAGTGGTCCACCTTACTATGACTGGGAACCTCCAAAATGGGGAACCCAAATCAACCTTCTCTCTTTATATGTTAATTATCTCAGGTTTTTTATGGTAACAGAAATCTGAGGAATATATGTTCCTTCCTGCAAAGAATATAAGAACAAGAATAAGAAAATAAGAGAGCCTCGGTATACCTAATCAGGAAGGACACGTAGACCCAAGAATTTCTGAACTGGCTATAGGAAAGAATGAAGCACAGCTCAAAAGCCTTGCAAGATGAAGATTTATGTGTCAGTGGGTTTCCAAGGAGACAGATTTTACAAGAGCTACTATAAGACACATTCTCTCTACAAAGAGAGACAGCATCACACTCCCGCTTTCAATGAGATCTTTCTACATTGTGATAGATGATAGAAATGTAGAAGGAAAGGGCCTATAAGATGGATAGGAAGGCAGCACCCCCCCATACCCAATGTATGGAATGAATGAATGAATGGACACATGCTGTGATTTTCTTTCTTGTAAAGATGAAAGGACATGTAAAAGTGGTGAATGGAGCCCAAGGAGGGAGCACAGAGGCATTTGGGGACAGACTGCCTTTCCTGAGACAGGAAAGAAGGCAAGAACCATATTAGTTGCTGAAGCTTCCAGTGCATGTGAAGACCATCCCATCAGAACTGCACATGAAAGCTGGCCTATAATGTACTCTCGAGATTTCAGAACCCACTGCTCTAATCTACCCAGGCCGGTGCTGATGAACTACTTGAGAAGAGGTGTCTGTCAGCCTTCATGGTGACCATGGATATAGAATTCATTTCATTTCTTTTCCCTTGTGCAGTATTCACTGTTTCTCCTTGATCAATAGCTCCCCTAACCTGGGGCACTGTTTCCCAATAAGTGTTCTGTGGAATACTAGAACCATGTAGGGAAAGTCCCTGGTCAGATACTCCTGGAAATACCTCCAAACAATCTTCCTATCACAAAGATACACAATGTGCATGAGCATATTAAAAGCTCATGCTGTTCTTCTGTAAAGAAATCTGATAAAACATGTATGACTAGAAAACTCCTTTTTCTCATCCAACCATGAATCATTCTACTAGAAGTGGTGTTCTCCTGGCAATCACTTGCCCTGGGAATAGTCCTCAAAGAGAGGACTCTGATGGCTCCATCAGCAGGCAGAGTGTACCTTCCACTCACTAAGCAGAGCCTCGCTAAGATTTGAGATCTGAGAAAGGAAAGGACTTTGCATTCTTCCATTCTACAAAGAAGGAGATTGCAAAGATTTTAAAAGACTATGGCAACATCAAAGAGCAGACAAAATTTGCAGATCTCAAGAAGAGGAAAAAGTTGGCAAGTTTTCTAAACCTAGAACATCAGACAGAGACAGCATTGTGGGGACCATCTTAATGTTGGGGTTCCTCTCTCACTGATACATGAATGTCTTGGGCCATTAACCAACACTTAGTTGTTTAGGCCTCACTCAGAGGACAATTATTTCATATGTGATTCTCCCATACCAGCATTTGTTCCCATAAAAAGCCACAGCTTGAAAATATTACATGAATCATAAGCCTGTACAGGCAAAGGGTGTTATGAGAGCAGACAGCTATTTCTCAGCAAGTCATCATGCTACTCCTGCACTGAAATCACCCAGGAAGCTTGCTAAAGACACATTCCTTGACCCACTCAAACATTTTGGAGTCAGATTTGGGGACAGGATAGTGGATTCCTAGGGATCTGCACTTTAAACAGGTATCCTACATGATTATGTCTGAAAACCACTGAATCCAACATTTCAAAAACTATTAAGAGACAATAAAGCTTTTGGAAAGCGTGTAATTTGAAAAAGCCATGAGTCAAAATTGGTGGCACTGAGTCCATGGTGACGGAAAACAGGAAACTCAAGAAAATGGATGTGTCTCTTACATACCAGAACCTTAATACTGTCCTGGATGCTGCCCTGAGAGCAGCCATGATTTTCAGTCCTGATGTGTCCTGGAAGAAGGACACATCAGCTAACCACAACGTGACAAGAGGAGTCATCCAGAACAGGAATGTGCCAGCGCAAACTCTAATCTCTCCACGCACCCTTCTGAGGACCCACTAGTTTTTCACATGACCTGTCCCCTAACATGCAGAGTAAACCCTGTTAGCTCCTGGAGTCCCCCAGGGAAGTCCTGCAAGGCAGGTACTGCCATGCTCATCTTATAAATAAGACAAATGAGGCTCCAAGTGATAATGTGACTGGACCAAACTTGCATAACAAATACATGGCAAGGCTGGACCCTACCAAGTTCTAAAGAATTCCAAAGGCCAGGCTCTTTCCCACGCCCAGGGTGCTCACCAGGGCAAAAATGTACTTGCTACCCCAGGAGTGTTTTAGTCCCCTTAGAAACTAAATTTCTCATTGTAAATAAATACATTGGTGAGAGCTATAGTAACCTCACGCTAGTAATGTTACCCCTTCAGGTCCAAATAAAAAGACAGCAGCTCTATTTACTTATCTTTAGTTCAAATAACAAAACCTTCAAGATACCTTCTAGTGCTGAAGTATCTTGCATTTACAAAATAAGTAAGCCAACACAGTTACCTCTTTGGTTGCCCAAAAGTAGTTCTAAGTAAATTTATGAAGTAGCAAAATGCATTTCTCTAAGTTGTGGCCTCTAAAGCTATTTTCTGTCTCTACTTTAAGCCAATCCTTGTTCCACTTTCCCATCATTACTTTTCTCATCCCACTATTTTGTCTTCTGTTCTTTGGAGAGGACCTAATGCCAGTCAGTCACAAATTGTTGAGTTGTCTTCCAGGTATGCAACTATTCTAGACATTTCCAAAGTCTGAATTTATTCAACTCAATAAGAAACCATATACCATATTGGGAGGGGCAAGGGCAATCTATTAGTTGAAGTAAGATATACTGGCACTCAGAATAGCCTTGCGTGATTCAAGAGAATATGCAAAAGAAGAGAAACCCAATTGGCAATGTTATTTATAGATATAAAATCTGATAGAAACAACTGGAGACCTCATACAAAAATCACTGCAATGTTTGAAGTCACCAATGGAAGGAATTTAAGGTGTAAGAAAAGATCAAAAACTTCTAGAAATTATTACTAGAATCACTGAGGACCAATAATATGAAAATCACTGATTTAGAAATACTTAGATGTACAAGACAGAGTCCAGGTCTTAAATGGGTTTTAAACATAGCAGAGGAGTTAAAAGATAAACATGCAATAACAAGATGAAAACTGCATGTGAAATTAAAGCAATAGCCAGAATTAGCAGCCCCAGAAGGAATTTTCCAGAACCTGGAAGAAAGATACCTAGTGAATTACACAGATACAAAGCTAGGAGTAGGGGAAGGGGAGCCTCAACAAACAACGGACTTATAGAAAGACTCCAGATTGAGGTAAGCTCCACGGAAACCTTGAAGGACTACAATATTTACAAGAGCAAAAACACAACTTCTGTAAATAACCATCACTACCTCTCCTCAAACATACCAAGACCTTCTGCAAGTACTTTATGACACCATAATTAACTTCTGATCACACTAATAAGAAAATGTCACCAACACTTGAAAAATGTAACATTTGGAGAGAAAAAAATGTGAAAAGCCGCCTTTGGTTTTCTGCTTTGAACACAAGTGCCACCACACATGTGAAGAGCAAATACAAGAAAAATCAGCTAGGAGTGTCAGGAGAGTGGTCTATGGTGGGGAAAGACATGCTCATAGTCTTCAAATGCAGGAAGGTCTGCCCTACAGAAGAGAAATTGGGCACATCCTCTAAGGTAATGGATGTTAGCCCGAAAGTCAGGATGCAGGACGTTATAAAGATCCCTGACAACCAAAAATGGTTAGTGTTCAGAAGATGGCCATGAGTGTTCAAGCAGGACTTGGACAACCTTGCATCCGGAGGAATGCTATGGAGCGGATTTAAACAGGACATCAAAGCCCATTCAAAGATTCTAAGGTTCTTTGATTATCAGCCAAACAACCTAAGATCATTTCCCAAAAAGTGGAACTGTAAAGCTACAAATACAGTTGGGAAAACCATTTGATGATGTTCTCCTTTTTCCTCTGCTTGATAAATGCAAGACCACAGAAGCAGGCATGTAACTCCACCCTAGTCTACTGAATAGTAGTCCATGCTTTACTGGATTCAGAAGAAATGATATCAGTGTTGGAAGTTTAGGGGTCCTATCAATAACTCCCAGGGATACAGAGAAAAGAGAGGCCTCCTTAAATACCATCCTAACTCATAAAAAGGCTGATAATACCTGCAGCAAGAAAAGAAAAGACACCCAGGCTAGTTTCTGAGAGTTTATCTTGAAGGGCCAACCATCACATTGATGACTATTTTTGTTAATTCTACTTTGACAATTTAAAACTTGTTTTTTAAGAAGTGCCTTTCACAACTGTGATCTCACATTCCCACCCAACAACCCACGATATGTCGTTACGTTAATTCTGCAGATAAAATATCAACACACAAAGCAAGGCAATCATCATATCTTAAGTATAGTAGAGTCACACCTTCTGCGGGGATGAGGGAGGCATTCTAAAGTTAGCTCTAACAGCAAACATCATGTAGAGCCCCATAGTTGCCTTTAAAAATCCTTTAAATCAAGTGAAAAGTGAAGTCACTTTGGTTTCATGTATATAATCTTAGACAGTATGCAAGATCAATGCACACAGTAGAGTATTAAACAAGAGACCTAGATGTACACGTGAATTTGCAGAATTTTAAATTATATAGAAGAGAAAGTGAGAGTACACATTTTCATAGGTTATCTGTGCAGATGCTACTGTTTCATCACACATTCAGGGTGTTAAGCTGAATAGCTCTGGGCTACCAGAAACTCACTGATGACACATGGCTTCCACTTATAGGACACGAACATCCTGTCAGGCAGGACAATGAGTACATTATTGAATCCTTGCAACTACCTGCTTGGGGAGCAGACATTGTACCTCACCCCATTTCACAGATGACACATCTGAAATTGAACTTGGGTCATATGCACAGCCACTAAGAGACAGACCTGGAGTCAGAGGTCTGTCTGACTCAAAATCACTGCCTTTGAAGAGCAATTCTTCAAGTGGATGTACATCAGAATCACCTTGGGATAGTGAAAAACATCTGTTAAAAATAAGAGTTTCCTGGGTTTTTCTCAGTGAGGCTGAATCAGAATCTTGATTCCCTTCCCAGTTAATCAGGCAGTGAGGGGCCGACAGACCACACTTTGAGAAACTGTGCTGCAGGCTCTAATTCCACGCCCAGCAGACTTTCTGCTAAACCACATGTCAGTGCTGTCTGCATTTTATAAATAAAAGTCTGATGATGATCACTGATAATGCTATAGCCACATCCTCTTACCATTTATCTTAGAAGCAGACTGAAGACCCTCAGTAAGCACAACTCAGCAACCTTGGGTTTGTTTTAATGATTCAGGACAGAGGAAAGCCATTTAAACTGTGTTTTTTTTTCCTAGAGGAATTCTGATTCATATTTAAGCCAAAAAAACCTTTTACTTTAAAAGCCTCAAAGGCTGATTATGAGTTCAGATTTGGCTGTGACACACCATGAAGGCATCCAGTCATGGGCTTGCATTTCTGAATAAAATCATTCTTCTTCTTTTGATTGAAAAGGCACATGATCTAGTGCCAGATGGCGACATCTGTACAAGTCAAGCTGGATTAAGTCAAGAGCTTAGTGAAGCATGATGCAGATAAAGAAGATGATGGATTATCAACACACAAACACACACACACACACACACACACACACACACACACACACACAGAACTAATACAATTCTTTCAACTGTGACAGTACATTCCTCATTAGCCTGTCCCTGATCCTTGGCTTCTGTCTCTAGCTTCTCACAATGCATACACACCTGGATTTTTTCCCCTGCAAATGGCTGCCCACAATTCAGACTCACCTAGGCCTAAATCAGGCAGCACAGACAAAGTCCCTTCTGCCTTTTCTCATCCCACTTCTTCCTGCTCATTTGAAGCTGGTGCTACAGTGTGAATCTTAAGTTTCCCACAAAGATCCATATGGTGAAGGCTTGACTGTACGGAAGATGCTACTTGAGAGTGGTGGAATCGTTATGAGATGGAGCCTAGAGGAAGATCTGCAGGTCACTGCAAGTGCACACTTGGAAGCGCCAGTGGGACCGTAGCCCCTTCCTCTTTCTCTGCTTATATTTTCAGTTACGAGATGAGCTGTGTTGCTCCACCATGATATATCACCACAGGGACAACCAATTTTGGACTGAAACTTCTAATTTTGTGAATCAAATAAACTTTTTCTCTTTCTAAGTTGATTATCTATTTGTTAAAGTAACAGAGCATAAGAAGCTAGAGGCTTCAGCTCAAGAAGGGTAAAATCATTGACTCAGTTTTCCAAACTAGACACCTGGACATGTATAATTCTTCGCTTATTTTCTCTTACTGTCCACATCTAACCCATTACTAAGTCCTGTCAGTTCTTTATCTATCCTGTCTGTGTCCTTCTGGTTACCACGACTAGGACAAACCTAGTTCCAAACCTGGCCCCCATGTATCCTCTCTGGATTGCTCTGGGGAGAGTAAACACAATAACCATGGGTCTGTGCATAATAAAGATCTAATTTAAATATTCATAACACCTTTCCCTTTCTTTATTCTCCATTTTCTGTCCATCTTTAAAGCTTTGTGACTGCCTCTTATTAGTAAAACAAATTCCAAAACCCTCATGATTGCTTATAAAAGTTGCACAGGGCATCATACCAGGTATGCACTTCCTATGACTCCAAGCCCAACCCTGTGCTCCAGCCAAAGCCAGGTCTTTCTAGTGGAAATCTGTTCAGATGCACTAAATCAATCAGATCTCAGCCCTGACAACTCAACTGATGACTGATATCTCCAGGGGGAGTTCTATTTTATTATTTCCCTTTAGAGGCAAAGTACTTGGGGATTATGTATATTTTAGGCAAATTCCAGTTATTCAGGAAGCAATAGTCTAATTGTGTATTATACAGATCACTTGTACCTCCTCCTCTCTGACTTGCCTGCTGTTTTGTTGTTTTACAATTATAATTAATGTAAGTACATAAACAATGTGCAAAGCACTTTCTCCAGTTGATTTTGTATTCACTGATTCAGTAACTGACTGTTGTGCACCTCCTCTGTGCCTGGCACTCTGAAAGATTCTAGGGTTATGATGCACATGCCACAAAGAAGTCTCAGCTTCTGCTCTCATAGAGCCCACATTCTGGTAGGAAGACAGGCCTTAAGCAATGAGTTATATGATTAACTGTTTGATGATAATTTTTAAAGGACTATGAAGGTGAACAACATGATTCAAGATAGCATGTAACTGGCTAGTCTGGAGGAAAAGGACAACTTGAGAAACTGATGCATGACCTGAGACTTGACAATAAGCAAGAAATAAACCACAGCCAGGGAAGGCAAGGAAGGAACATTCAAGTAGAGGAAAAGCATTTGCCCAGATACATGATATCTGGGCAAATATATACACACATACATATATGTATATATTTTTTGAGAGGTAGTCTTTGCTCAGTCACTAAATTTCTGGGAAAGGGCTTTGCTTTTAGAGATGAGAGTCTATGACTTGCCTCTCTGAACATCTGCCTCAGTGTAATACAGTGCAATCCTCCTGCTTCAGAGTAATGAAGTGGAATAGTATATAATAGATGATTTATTTAGTTAGCCTGTAAGTAAGGACAACCTAAGATAGAGCTGGATTAAAAAAAAAAAAACAGCACACACACTGAGCTAATTAAAGCCATAGGAAGAAGAGTAAAAGTTAAGAGGAGAGATTATTAAAAAAAAAAACTTTCCTTTCAGAAAAGAGGTTCTTAGAAGGTAGAGTTTGTTAAATTATCAACAGAAATGCAGAGTAACTGGTTTCCATCTAAAAAACTGATTTTTAAAAGCCCTCTAAGCCTCTCACACACTCTACTCATCTATGTAAGATCAAAACAAAGAAAGCACAGTCACAATTCCACTTCTAGAATTGCCTCATGGTATGTATCCATCAAGAGTTTTTCTCTCTCTCTTACTATTATTTCCAATAAATACTCTCTAAACTTCCTCTTTTTGTCTGGGATTTTTTGGTCCTTTGACTTTGTGAGACAAAGAGCTCAGATTTATACAAAAGTAACTGCTTCCTTAGCTTTCTGGACTTCTGGGATTATAGACATGTGCAACTATGTCCAGCTGAAAGAAGGAGAATGAGTTTTCACAAAGCCAGTGTGTTTGTGCCACAGAGGAGGGGAGGAGCAAAAACCAATCCAGAGAGGCAGGCAGGACCAAAGCCTTTGGCCTTACTGGCCAATGCTGTTCAATTCATGTATTTCTAATGTGTCACAGTCAGATACATTTATAAGATACAAAAAACAACACTAGAAAATTGAAATTTAATTTCAATTTAAAGATATACATAGCACAAGTCCCAGTATTTTTACCATTAAGTTTAATAGACATAAAATTATTCTGCCAGTTATCATTAGTTTCTAAATGCTTGACCTCATTTAGGTCCTTCCCAGCATAGTGGTCCAGAAGCTATCAAAAGGCTCTCAGCTTGAATGTAGCAAATTCAGAGTGATGTGTTTTTTTTTTTTTTAACATCATTCTGTCCACTGAACAAAAATGAGTTTGTGGTGAGAGGGATAATTGGGATGATCACAGATGTCTTGGGGAGAGATGATATCCCTTAGAGAAAATGACATTATGTAATGTTTGCAACCATCTATGAAATGGACAACATCCATTATTGAGTAAAAAGTTAATGTAATCTCCAGAAGTAGCATTCGCATTTCCAAAACTGTAAATAGATTCTTTGAAGCCTTACTTAAGCATAGTGCTCAGGGTCACTTTACTAGTGCTTTTATAACAAGATCTTTTTTGCTGCTTCTGTAAATAGCTTGTCTATGCCTACTGTAGTCAAGTGGCCTTCTCTGAAATCCCATGAAGATCCATCAGCTCATGGGCCTTCATCAGTTTGTGGGCCTTCCAAAGTACACAGCTACCATTCTTCATGCAAATGCCTCACAAAGAATAAAACCCCAGAGGTAGAACAAGAATCTGCTTATAATTGGCTGTTCTTTTTATCATTCCCTTGTCTTTTTTAAATTGGTGATTTTTAAAGGGGCCTAAAGACTTGAAAAACAATTGCATTTCTGCAGCTAGGGAAAGTGAAGGGTTCACAGAAGGCCTAGAGGGAGCTCAGCTCAGAGCAAGAGCTAAGCTTTCAGAGACGAGTGCCCATGACCTGTCTTTGCAAACATCTGCCTCAGACCCAATGCCTACCAGGCTCTCCAGCCTGTTTCTTCTTCTCTGGTTCACTCACAGGACTAATATAAAGATGGTTTAAACTTAATGTAAATAAGCATTTTCATCCACAAGCAGTGTGCCAGGCACTGAGATGAACACTAAGGTCACAAACATAGGAAGACAATAGTTACACCTTTTCCTCCCAGCTGTTTCCTCCTGTCACTTTTACAATAACTATTTAGATTTTTGGTTCCCATTAGTTCCTTCTGTTTTTTATGCTAGGGTTCACTCATATGAGTTCAAACTGTGTCGTCCATGAACATGTTCTCCAGTTGAATACATTTACCAACAAGAGCTTCAAGATTACTCTACAGTGAGAATTATAGTAACCATTGTACATTTCCTGTTATCTGGTTTTGAAGTCTTCTAATGCTTTCATTCTTTTGATTGGCTTTATACTATTTTGTTATGTTTGATATTATTGTGTGTGAAGGTATGGTCAACTATTTCGAAGAAAACAAGAGACATTGTGGTAGCCACTGTTGATATCCTGTTGTCTTGTTGTGAAGTCCTGTGTTGCTTTCATTGCTCTGTTCTGATTTGCTTTGTTCTATTCTGTTTTGTTTTGTTCTCTTTAAAATAAAAAAACATGGGAAGATAATGAGTAAATACTAAAGGGCAATACTGTACAATACACACAACACAAACCCACAGGAAGGAAAGTCCAGCCTGCGAGCAGGTCAGAGAGAGTTTCCTGGATGAGGTGGTAGCCAATCTGTCTTTAAAATAGTGAAAAATTTCTAAGCAGATTTGCCTAAGAACATCAACCTAGAGAGAGGAAGCAGTATAGTATAGTGTACACTATATACATTTGGATGCTATGGGCAAATAACTTCCCAGAATGTATGGGAAGGAGAGGAAGAGAACAAGCAGGACAGGGACAGAAGTCACAATGGGCCTGTGCCCCAGTGAAACAATGAAACAAGGCCACAAGGGACATGTCTGAGGATCTGGAATGAACTGGACTCCAAGAGTACAATGGAGTGTGGGTTATTGTTGACAGTGTTGTTGCTGCTGAAAGAGAACAAAAAATGTTTTTGTGTATTTGACACTCCTTCATTGGTATCTCCAGAAACAACAGGATGAGACTCTGGGGGAGCTGGAAGCCCTACGTTATGAAAACAAAAGCCAGTGACATTTGACTTGTGACTGTGACCTTACTTGGACTGACAGGTCCAGGAAACTCACCTTCCCTGCACATTCTTGAGGAGGTAAACTCTTTGGGTGTTGGCCCTGGGCAGTTTAATATAAGTTTTCTCTATCAGATCTCCTGAGAAAACAGAAAAAAATTCCTTCCCTTCACCAGTTTTAAAGTGAAGCCAGAAACACCAATACTTTCCTATACTGTGGTATCCAAAGCAACAAATAAAAGCTATCTCTTTTTTTATTTTAAAAAAGCAAAACAGAAAAAAGGACAGAAATGATAAATAATTTCAAAAAAATAGGAAATTAACACTAATTAATATATTACATATTGTTATCTTAGAAGTAGTTGTTCAAGTTACAAAATTTAGGCACAAAAAATTTTCAAACAATCAAACAATGAAAGCATAAACTGTTCTTTAAAATTAAAAAAAAGCATACCAATAAAAAATTAAAAATAAGAGAAGCATATGAAATACTAAAAAAAGCTGTTTACTCAAAAGATGATGAGAAAGATGCTATTTTTCTCTACTATTTATGAGAGATAGTATTTACTACAGAAATGCATACAAATGAGTACCCGTGTGTGCACGTGTGTCCATGTACATGTGTACACGTGTGTATTTATTCATGTATACATATGCATAGGTGTGAGAAAGAGAGGCAGAAAAGATCTGAGATCCTTCTACATAGAAGTGGTCCTACCAAGAAGCACTGCACTAGACAGGAGTCTCAGACACTGCAGCCAGCTCCACGCTTCCAACAAAGCCGCTTATCACCAAGAAAATTCTCTCCGGAAACAAGGGTGCCGCAAAATGTCAACACAGCCTTAAGTCTGCCTTGGAAAGAAACCTCAAAAAAACACTTTTCCTTTCTTTTTAAGAATCCATCAAATATGGCCAGTATAAAGTCGCTGAACTGAAACTTCCACCATCACCAAATATTCCTCCAAGATTTCTGAATCACAAGCCACAGTTTTGGAAACTGCCCACACTGATAACAAGAGGTCCCAGAGGCTAATGAGAGCCCAGTGTATGAACTCGGGTAGGGTGGCTGATGTCATTTTGCAAAGCTGTTAAGAGCTTTAATAAGTTCATGAGAATTAGGGCCCTTGGGATGGGAGACACTAAGATAAATCAGCCAGATTGATTCTAATCCAGAAAGTTCCCTGCCCCACCTCCTTCCCTGTCTTCATTGAGGTAGTAGCCAACACAAGTAGGAGAATGAGAGTGGGCTTGCTGCTGACATGGGCCCCAGTGTGAGCGGGACTACAGTACGTTCAAATCCTGTAGTCTGACTGTGCAGCAGAGCCACGTAGAGAGCTTGTTACACACAGAATCCTGGGCCTCCTCCCTAGAGTTCCCGACTCTGTGAAGCTGGTGGGAGTGAGAATCTGTCTTTTGTCCACACATCCTGAGAGGCTCAGGCATGGACCTGCTTTTAAGCAGCCCTGGACTACCACTTATCACCTCTCTGCGGCCAAGTTCTTTAACTTTCCTGGGCCTCTGTTCCTCGGCTTTAAGTGAGCATAATAATACTGTCCCAGAGTCTCCAGTCTTCATGGATACAGCGCTGAGAAGACCTGTTTTTCAGTGACTGGCACTGAAGCGCCATTTAATTAATGGAATCTAGGATATGCACTGAAAAGTAAAAATGTGCCAAGATAGCCCAAAGTTCTCAAGACTATAATACAGGTAGAAACCAAGAGCCTTGAAACTCACATCTTAGGAACACACCCACACATACACACACACACACACACACATTTTCATTTATTAAAATACTCTCAAGCCTCTGGGTTCTCTGAGATTTGCTTGGTTTTAAGAAGAAAGGAAGGGAATGAAGCTACAGGAGACTGCTTTGCCAGCCTCTGCTTTCACTATCTTTTAGTCACAAAACTCATTAGATGCAGCCACAGTATTTTACTGGGTCCTAGGGATGGAGCCAAACAGACCCCATAGTGAGAAAAGCCTGGGAGCCAGGCACAGGCCAACAACTAAAACGCACTAGTTTAAGTATCACTACAAAGTATATGAAATGCTGTGAAAGAAACAGGATTTGTCCTGCCTGAAGGAAGCAAAGGGACTGGAAAGTTTCACAAAGAATGCTACATTTGCAATGGGGTTTAAAGGATGTACAGTATTAAAAGAGGAGAAGGAACCCCAAAGCTGAAACAAGAGCATAGAAGCTGCACAACAGGTAGAAAGCCTGGAAATCAGGTTGCTCCTACTGCTCTGAACCCAGGGTTAAGTATGCACAGATAGCAGGTGTAATGGTTGATACACTGTTTCAACTTGACAAGTTTAGAATTTTAAGCTACTCAGCAAGAGGCCAGAGCCTCACTTTGTAAATATCCTCATCATGCCCAGAGGAGGGCAGGGATACAGTGTGAGCCTTACACAGGCCCTAGAGGAGGGGGTAGCTTGTTTACAATATAAGGAAGGAAAAGATGCCTGCTTTTCCCCTTTTGTTCTTGCTGCTTTTGCTGTCTTCTGCTGCCTTGAAGTTTGCCCCTGTGCCATGCCACCCTGCCTTATAGCCAGCTAATTACAAGCTGAAATCTCCACAAACCATGAGATAAATAAACCTTTCCTTCCTTAATTGTGAGCATCAGGGTATTTTGTCTCAGCAACCAGAGAAAAGTAATTAAGACAGGACCTGGTACCACAGAAGTGGGTTGTTGCTGTGACTATACCTGGTTCAAGAGCCTTTGGCAATGGCTTGTGGGAAGGGTTTGGAAAGGTTTGGAGATGTCACCTAGAAAAGCAGAGTTGGAATACCTCGGGCTATTCTGTATGGGACATTCTGATCAGAGCTCAGAAGACCAGAAGGCTGACAGAAATCCTGTCAGTAAAGACCAGGTCTGGGACGTTTCTGCTGGGAAGGACTGTATTGGCTGCTGGACTCCAGATGACATATGTTATGGTTTGGTACAAAGTCAGTCTGTATTTTGCTCATGTCCAGAGACTTTGCCTGAGACTGAGATTAAGGGTGGCAGACTAGTTAATCAGGCAAAAGTCGTTTCAAGGCAGTTGAATGTTGAGGCTGTGGCATTGCTGCTACTGAGGGCTTTTAGCCAGATCTATGTTGAGAATCAAGAGTAAAGAGCCCAGAAGGATGATTTAAAATGTTGTGAGTTTTGCCAGACGGGAAGCTTCAGGTAAAGTTGTGCTCTGCAAACTCAGAGCAGAGGAAATTTTGATTGCTGAGATGGAACAGGAGAATAGAAAAGATGGCCTGAGTGCATCACAAGAAGCAGCAAGTCTCTATCTTTTGCTGCCTCAACACTGCAAAAGTGAAAGGCTTTGCTTTAAAGAAAAAGCTGCAGAGCATCATGTTCCAGAATGGTGGCAGTATAGAGAATTCGTTCCTCAGAATTGGATCCAGAGTGCCCAGTGACCCAGGCATTCCATTCCTACAGCCAAGAGAGAGGGAAGTCTGGCTCCTGCTCCAGTTGGCAGCAGATGTTGGCTTCATCCTTGTGGTGCTGTTTTAGGTACACACAGAATGCAAGAGTTGGGGGGGGGGTAAGAAGGCTTCTATCCCAACTTCAGAAATCCTGGGAGGTCAGGCAGTATGCCCCTGAGAGGAAAATGTGTAAAGATGTGAGGATGAAACCAAGGGTGAAATGAGACACCAGAAGTTCGGAGAAGTCAGGATCATAGATTATCTAAGGAAAACTGCAAGAAGGGAGCAAAGCCAGTGAAAGAGAGAAGCTATGGGAGTGACTCATCAGAAGTGACATAGGGATGAGTCACTCAAGCCCTTTGGAGCTGACAATGTGTCACAGATTACCTTAGATGCTGCACAAGGAACTATAAGACTTAGACTGAATGTTTGCCCTGCTGGATTTTGGACTTACTTTAGTCCCTACCCTTTGTATCCCCATTTGTAACTTTCGAAATTAAAATGTTTAGCTTGTGCCATTGTATGTTGGAAGTGTTTAGCTTTGTTTCCATTTGTACAGGGCCTATCAGCTAAGAGTTTGCCTTACATCATGGAGGAGACTTGAGACTTGGACTTTTAAGCAATACTAAAACTGTTAGAACTTTGGCAAATCTTAGAAAGGGATTAAATGCCTTTTGCATAAAGGGATGTGCATGAGTCTTTGGGGGTCCAGGGATGGAATGTTGTGGTTATGGTTCTAATGTAATATAATGTTGACAGATTTAATACTGGTTCTAAAGAATCATTTAGCCTGCGTTATAGTGTTCAAGTTGTGAAATGATAAAAATAAGCATGCCTGTTTTTTAAAAAAAAGTGTCTGGTTGCCAAGTTGATAAAGGGTGAATGTTAACAGTTGGTACATTGTGTCAACTTGAGAAGCATAGAAATCTAACTAAGCTACTCAGCACGGGGCTGGGGTCCTCACTTTGTAAATATCCTGAGCCTGTGCAAAAGGAGGGCAGGCGATAGTGTGAGTGCTACACATATCCTAGGAGAGGGATAGCCTGCTTACAATATAGGGCAGGAAAAGAGGCCTGCTCTTCCCACTTGGCCCTTGTTGCTTTTGCTGTCTTCTGCAGCCTCGAAGTGTTGCCCTGTGCCAGGCCACCCTGCCTTGCAGTCAGCTGATCACAGACTGAAACCTCCACAATCCTTGCTTAACTTTGGTATCAGGTATTTTGTCTCAGTAATGAGAGAAAAACAACTAAAACAGCAGGAGCCCAGGCTAATTTAGATGGGTGACAGGCCTGGGAGACTATGGTAAGAAATTTCTCTTGAGGGAAATCAGGATATGTTGTGTGTTTAAAAAGAGAAGGGACACCGGCACCCTTATGTTTTGGACAAGGCACAGATACAACTGTATGCAGGTTGGCTGGAGGGCCAAGATTAAAAGCAGGTAAACTAACCTGGAGGCAAGGTGAGGAAAATGTGTCCCCAAGGGGTAGCATAGAAAGAGAGATAGCGGAAGAAATTAAAGAGCAGTTTTCAAGAACTGCCCCAAATAGGTCTAGTGTGTTTACCACTTTACAATAAAGCAAGGTTCACACAAGAACTTAATCCTTAGTGGCCTGACCATGCAAACTATAACAAATTAATGTCTCTCAGAAGATTTCACTGAAGTGGAAATAAAACATTAGCAGCTTACTTGATGGAACGTTCTAAAATCTTTGCATGGATATCATCTTTGAAGTTGAGACAAAGGAAACCCACCAACAGCATTACAGGCTGATTGTCTGTCAAGTGACTGGTGTGAAATGCTAAGAGAAGGGCAGCCAAGCCAGCTGTCTGGTGACAAATCCCTAAGCATTCATTCCCCAGCCTCTCTTCTCCCAACACAGGAGTGCAAAGGTAGTCAATCCACCAAATGGCCCAGATTTCTGCCATAGAAATCAGTTCCTTCTACCAGCCTAGGCCAGGATTCCTATACCTACTCAGCCTCACCTGACCACAGGCTGCTCAGCTCCTCAGCGGCCTCACCTATGCCTCTCTGGGTCCTTCCAGCCCCATGGGATAGAGGGAGGACTACTAGATACATAATAAGTGACCTTGAGCAAGTCAGTTCTCCTCTTGGCCTCAATTTCCTCATCTGTAAAATCGGGGTCATCACATCTGCTCCATCTCTAGTGTGTTATTGTGAGGATGAAATGCAAGGTATAGAAAAATGTTCTATACACTATATAAAATCAATCTGATACAGTCCCTCAGAAGCTTTCAGCTTCTTTTTTGCCTTACCCTCTTCTTGCCAGTCTGCACCCCTTTGCTACCTCAGAAAAAGTTATGTTATCATTGATCACTGGAAGCAGGATCTACCCATGTCTTCCCCCACCTGCAAACAGGTACCCAGCACTTTCTGTACACCAGCTTTATGCAGCTGCTGTGATCATCAGGCACACATAGTTCTGACCTCAAGGCTCTCAGGTAAGCCTACAATAAATAAAAGATTCAGAAAAGAGAATGAAGGAGAAAAAAATAAGAAAGGAAATAGTGACCTTTAGGTTTTGTCCAAAAAATTATGTCGGACGCCTGTGTCTAGTAAACTATACTCCAGGGCCAAGCATGTTCCTGGAAGGAAGCAAAGGTCCAGTGAAGACTGACTTATGTTCTAATGTGCTGATAACCAGCTCCACACATTCAAATCCCAGAATCCTCATTTACTACAGGTAAATTATGTGACTTCTCTGGCCTCAGTATCTTCATCTATAAAAGGCATAGCAAGATATTGATTATACCTACTTTAAAGTGTTACTAAAATTAAAAATGAATTAATAGTTGTAAAATGCTTAGAACAGTGGCTGACACCTAGTAATAATAATTCAGTCTATTTATCAGTTTTTTATCATTGTGATTACTACTATTAATACTGTTAGTATTATCTCTGAAATAGAAAAAGTACAGCTACACCTTGGGTAGCAGGTATACAAAGTTACTCAAGTTCACATCTGTCTCACCTGCCCAAACCTAGCATAGGCTCCTGGTGAGGCTAAATCCATAGCACCAGGATATGCTCCCAGCCCACCAGATACCAGCAATGGCTCTCCCTGATTTTCTCTGACTTTGCATTACCACAGTCTGTCTCTGAGAGCAGAGCCAAAAAGCCTAGTTACAACCTGACAATGCATCCAAAAGAGACAAGTGAAGACCAGCCTTTCAGCCAAAGACATGAGTTACCTCAGGCTACATACCATCCACTCCATTTATGTGCTCCAGCAGGCTGGATAATTTCCAATGAGCCAGACAGGTAGATTCAAAAACACCAGGCCCTTCTATGAAGTTGCCAGAGCAGAAGATGAATGAAACAGTACCCACAAAGTCAGGACAAACAGCTCACTATGCTTAGGACTCCAGTAAGCCTTTGATCTAGGAAGGACAAAGACCTAGACTCAAGACAACTAGATTCAAATTTGGACTCTGCCTCCTACCAGCTATGAGAACACAATCAAGTTCTCTAACCTATGAGACCTATGTGTCCTTCTTTAAGTAACAGGAATAATTAAACTCATTTCTCAGAATTAAGTCATATGCTAGCACAAGGTCAAGCACATAGTGGGCATTCAAAGCTCCCAGATGAAACAAGAGTGTATAATGAGTCTGATAATGATATTGACGCTTGATTATTAACCTGCGTCTTCAAAACAGTCTAATAATGACTCACTCCACAATACGTTTTCTATGTGATTCCCTCCTGGCCCCACAGAACTGGGTCCCTGTGCATGGCATAACCTGGGGAGGACTGGGGTGTAGAGGGACAAAAGAAAGGACATGCCCCTGGTGAACGCATAATTAACAAGCTGCATGCACACCCAACAAAATCTATGCTAGTCAAGGGAATTCAAGACTTTGCATCCCTGAAGAATCAGAGAGAAGGGGAATGGAGGAAGGAGGAAGGGAGGAACAAGGAAGGAGAACGAGAGAAATAAGGAAGGAAGAAGGAAAGAAAGAAGGGAAATATATGCAAGTACCTTAATCTGGGGATTGGCTCACAACGGAAGTTTCAGAAAATCCAACTAGCAATAGCAGCCAATTTCTTGAAACTTTATTCTGAATAAATCTGCAGCCTTCCATGATTTTTTACTTGAGCCAAGTATGTTTAATTCACATATACCATAACTTCATAGAATCCTCAAAGGCTCAGCTCCTTCCAAGACTGCTAAATCTAAATTACCTACCCTCTCAAGCCTGAATCTTCTCATCTGTGAACTGGAAGCAATACGGTTATTAAGAGAACTGAGGAGTACAATGCCCTTGGTGTGGTAAAGGGAGGGAAAGAAGTCCCTGCTAGCCTCCCTTCATCATTTTATTTCATTGTTTGGACTTCAGTGGATTGCTGCACACATTGGAGAGTCAATAAAAGTTTATTAAATAGAAGAATGTATTTTTACCAGTCTAATTTTTAAAAACATTTCATATGATGCATGTCTCCCAACTCCGAAGACCTAGGAGAGATGGCATAAGAATTTTCCTCTGCAAAAGACAAGTTCTAATACCCTGCTTTCCCATATTCTGAACAGGGAAGAAGAGAAGTTCAGTGCTGGTAAGGGCAATATTGAGAGCCAACTCCAGGCTTTCTCTTTCCTGCCTCCTTTCTTTCATCTCTACCTTCCTTCATCAGCACCTCATTAAATCTCATCTAGATGCCAGCATGGCTGGAGAAGTGTGCTACCAGCACACAATACATGCCTCACTGCTGGGACCCAGATGTCTGTTCTAGGGAGGATAATGACCCAGAGTCAAAGCAACTGAGTTCAATTTGAGATAAACCTTCTACTAGCTAGGGGACCCTGGGCCAGTTCCTAACTCTTTAAATCCTCTGTGGCTCATCTGGGATGATGAGGCATTTTTCAGACTCCAATTCAGATCTGGCTTAAAATCATATAGCTTTTCTCACTGCACTGGGATTGAAATTTCAAAAAGGCAAACAAAGTAAAACACTTTTCTTAAGGAAGGGTTGTGTTTATTCTCTTCTACCTCCAGGGAAACTTCAGGAGCAAACATCATCACATCTCTGCTCTATGATGTCAACAGGGCAGCCCAAATGGACCCAGAGGAAGAAAACACTGTCAAGAGAAGACACCTGCCACCAACCCTCCTGCTCAACACTAGCTACACAAATCTGTCAAGTATCACTAAGTCAACGCACAACACAAACCCACAACATGCCCTTTCTCTCAACCAGTCATGGGCTGCTGCCCAGAAATTCTCTGTCCCACCTAAACATAGAGCCATTCCCCCAAGGGCCAGCATCCTTGGGCCTGTCCCAAGGACAGGACCACACCAGTTTCCAGAAAACTGCTACATTGCTCTTCCTGTTTCCAAGCCTATTGCCAGGGTCCATCTCACCAGTAGGGACCATGTTTAGCATTTAGGCACAAAATTCTGGCCCAAAGTCTAAAAATAAGAGTCAAATTCAGAAAAAGAGGCAATGAAGGGAAGCAAAATAGCTGAATGAAGGAAGCTCAACCAGAAACAAATGAGCAACTTAGTCAACAAGAAAGGATCTTGAAGCCTGACTCTGGAGCTGATTAGCTTTGACCTTGAAAAAAAATCAGTGAGCATCACTGGACCTGTTTTCTCATCTCCAAAATGATAATGGGTGGTTATATCTACTTTTCAAGACTGCAATGAGCCTTAGGAGGTGGTACACAGGTAAGACTCTGGTGCAAAAACAACCACCATGAAACATGAGTCACTTGTTCCTTCAAATGATTGACGCCAGTTTTTCTGTTTCATGAGCACAGTGGTGAGTTAAAGGAGGGCAGTCATTCATGGGGTTTCTCTGCAGAGAGATTTCATCTTCCTCATCTCTTGGGGATTGATGGGGATTCCCCATCATGGATCTGTGAGTTCACTGTTGGTCTCTTCAGAGCCTAGTAATTAAATTATCTTTGATTTTATGTTGATTATGCCCATAAGTATCTATAAATGTTATAGCTAGAACAACAGGAATCAAAAAAAGCTAAACAGATATTTTGGTAGATAAGAGTTATTTTAAAGTTATCTATTTCCTTGAAATCTGTTTGGCATCAGAAGTTTGCAGATTTTCTTTTTAACATGCCAGCAGTTTTAAAGTAAATTCCTTAATCAGGAAAAAAAGTTAAAAACCAAAATGTTTACAAACATTTTGCAGTGGCTCAGACATGAGTGATTAACACTCTGGACTTCTAGATCTTACAACCACTGAAAGGTAAAAGAAAAGGGTATCCAAAAACCAGATAAGAAGGTGCAACTTCACCCATTTCTCCTATCCTGGGTGGAATTTTCTTAAATTCTAAGTCGAACTATACACAGAAGATGAAAACCTGTGTGTCAGGATAATTTTTGATGTTTTTTGTAAGTATGTGTTCTCTGTGGTTCTCACTTCTATTTCAACACCCAATTCCAAGCAAGTAAATAGGTAAGTAAGTCTGTGGCTCCCTCTTGTCTTTTATAAAATCCTAAAGTTTCTGAAAAATGATGCTAATAGATGAGCAAGGGTTCCAGAGGTTGCTCAAGGTCACTGGGGCTTTGGTAATAGAAAACAAATAGACTCAGAAGGTAGGAATTCCACTAGGCATAAGGTCCCTTGAGTGGCAGTAGCCCACACCCTGCTAAGTGACACTGCACCAGGGTGATGGCTGGGTCTCACAGGGTAGCTGCAAGAGACTCCCAACATGAATGAGAATACACCTAGGACACAGTGTCCCAGCTAGCCCAAGGTCCCAGGTATACTTTACATGGGAAGGAAGCAGGAAAGCCACCAACCAAACCTGCAGGGATTGGGCTGGGACCAGAAAGCTCCATGGTGCCCAGTATGGACCATAAGCACTGAGTGGGGCCTTCCCTCCTACCCACTCTATTCATCTGGTTTCTGGACTTGTAGGAGACCTGGGAAGGGGAAGCTTTAGTAATAACTTTGAAATTGCTGCTGACCTGTCAAGATTGGAGCTTAGAATAAAGATTATGTTGATTTTTAGAAAATTAAGAAAAATGATATATCTTTCACACATATGTAAGCTAAAATTTCCTCAGTTTCCCTACTTAGTCCTTAGTCACAAAGTTTGCTTCATTCAAGGCTTTATAGAGTTATGATTTTTGGTTTAATCAGCACTGAATCCTAATTAAAGAATTTAAATGTCAAATGGGATTGGCTGTCAGAGTCCAGCATCCTCCTTTCAATCAGGTGTGACTGGAAGACATCAAAATTTCCCAGATGTTTCTTCGATACATGTTTGTTCATCACTACTCCAATGCCTCCTGATGACCCAGGTCTTCAGGAGCATGATATATTGTTTTTAACTTTTTGGAAGTAATTTCAAACTACCATAGAAATTTGCAAAAGCAGAAAATAATATAAATAATATCCATACACAATTTACCCAGATTTATCTATTAAATATTTTACTTTGTTCTACGTTTTCTCTCTTTCCCTCTCATCTCTCCTTTCCTCCTCCTCTTTCCCCTCTCTTGTATATGTATATATGCATGCATGTGTGTATATATGTATATTGCCTGTGTGCATAAATTCATTTTTTAAACTATTTGGGGGTGTTACACATTTTATAGCTTTTTACTCCTAAATACCTAAGGGTATATTTCCTAAGAAAAGAAATAAACACAGCACAGCTGCTGGCTTCATAAATTTACACTGACTCATTACTTTTATCTCATCTACCCACATCCTTGTTTTGTCAGGTGATCTAATAACATTCTTTATCACATATTCCCCTCTAGACAGGATCCAGTCTAGAGTCACGTATTGCACAGAACTGTCAGACAGGTCTTTTTAGCCCTGTCCCATCCAGAATACTTTCAACAGCCTTTTCTTGTGTTTTGTGACACTAGTGTTTTTAAAGGATACAGTCCTGCCCCCAAACATTTTTTATATAGAAGAGAGTCTTTCTCATTCTGTGTGTTTCTGGCACATCTTTCTGATTAGATTCAGATTTTGTATCCTCAGCCAAAACTATGCATAGACAATGTTGTTTCTTTGTCAGGGCCTTGCATCTAGAAGCACACAATGTACATCTGTCCCTCATATGTAATTTTAATTTCAGTCACCTGATCAATGTGTCGATGAATTCTTCAATAGTCCCATTGTTTCACTTCCTTCCTTCCTTCCTTCCTTTCTTCCTTCTTTAAGTCTATGCATATATTCTCCTCCTCATCAAAATCCTACCAATTCCCTACATGTAATATCCATTGATGATTCCTGCCTGACTCAAATGTTACCTTGATGGTTACAAAATGATTATAAAAGCTCAGCCACTAGATCACTAGGGCACCTTGACATTCTAAACTGATAACTGCTAGGAAGGAACCCCTAAAACACAAGCAAGGGTCAAGGATTTAATGTATAGAAGTCCTGCAAGGTAAGCTAAGTGGTACTTAACAAGACAGAGAAAAACATTTATCAAGCACCTATCATATGCAAGCCTTTTATCCATATTACCCCAGTTACCCTTCATGACCTCTTAAGAAAAGTAATTTTATTGCCTTTTAGAGATTGACACATTAGGGTTCACAGGGATTTGTTAATATGCCTAAAGTCACACAGATATTATACAAAGTGACTACAGTGAGATGTAAACCCAGCTCTAACCAACTCAAAGAAACACTATGTCATTTATACTCTTTACTTTCATACTAGCTCTTGATTCCCTCCAAACTGGATTCAAATTCTTAGGTCTACTTATCAACCTGAGTGACAACTGGAGAGGGAGAACTCAAGCAGGAATACCCCAAGCCATCCAGAACTTTGGTAGAGTGCAGCCTATGTACGACCCTCAAAGAATGGCTGGGAAAAGCCAGCAATAATTTTCCAAGTGGATCCACTGGATTCACTGCTCACGTTGACTCTCCTCACTTGTCTCATTCCTTGACCCCATGCTAGGGCCAGAAACAACCAAGTGTGTTGCACTAGCAAAAGTTCTGCTAAGAAGCCTTTGGCATGTCTCCCTTTCTTTCCAAGCAGGCTTTTACAAAATGCCCAACAAATGCTTTTTGTTCCCTCAGCTTCACACTACAATGTCCCCTATTGTTCTTTAAACCAAATTGCACTTCCCTTTGGAATTCAGGACAAGTTTGCCAAGAAGCAAGGGCAATCGTCCAGTTTATGATGGCATTCACTCAGATATGTGAAATCTGTAGTAAAGAGTTTAAGCAATTAACAAAACAGAAAGAGCAAGATTAGCAAGAAAGAAGAGAAAAGGAACTTCATTTCACTAGCACTTGTGCTGTCTCATTGGCCCTTAGCCTAGTTAATTACAATGCCACTAACATTTAATGAGCAATTCTGGGCAGCAGACTCAGTCTCTGGATGATTTGTAAGTGAGGCAGGCTCCACTTGTCAGCTACAGGGTGGTCACCTAATTTAAGTCTGGCCAATTGGTGTACCCCCAAACCATAACGACTGGTTCAGGAACAAACAGGATTTAATGCCTCCTGGCAAAACTCTATCATAGTACTTTATTCTTCAGTAACCGAGAAAGAAGAATATTTTTCTTTCTTTTAAGGACAATGTAACACAAACCACCACACAGGCAAGGTTTGTTTGAGAGTAAAGCCAAGACAAACAAAAACAGTGCCAAAAATGGAAAGAGAGAAATAGAACAAACCTGAGGACATAGTTTGATCCTCTGAACCTGGTTATGCAAAAAACTAAGCTATCTGAAATGGAATATCTTCTCAAACACCCCTGTATACTTAGGAAGAGATGTAATGTCACATTGCTAGGAAGCCCCACAAATCCCTTCTTTTCTCCAAGTCACTTCTGTCTCCACTTAGCAGGAGCCATGCATACCTGTGCCACAAACAGTAACTCACCAGCTCTTAGGTAGTTTACATGCACCATTAGTTTTTATCACCACAACACTCCTTGGCATTAGAGGTCTTTCTCTCCTGTTTAATACAGAAATGGAAACAGGTTTGAAAGGCTTACTGAAGATGAATGTACTAAAGGCGCCTTTCAATAAAGGAAAAGTCAGACTGGCAGTGCTACCAGGAAACACCACCAAGTGCTCTGAGGTTCAGAGAGCAGGGGTTCAGGGTGGGCAGTAGGCCCTTTAGGAAGCTACTGCCCAACCCTGTGGGTCATGCAAACCCCAGAATCAAAGCTGTGGAGGTCCATACACTGAACCAGCCTTGAGGTACTGAGGGTAAGTCCCGATAATCAGCATTTAAGTTTGGTTCAAAATTGAAGTTTCTAAATAGTTCATAGCTCCATTTGCTAAAAGGTTGGGGAGGATAACTTGTTTACCTTGACTTGGCAACTGCAGAAGCAGGTCTGGGATTACACAAGGAGGTAAAGACAAACCTGGGTTTAAATACTGGTTCTATCATTACCAGCTCCTCAGTGATGGCAAATCACCAACCTCTCCAAAGTCTACTAGAAGATGAGACCTATCTGGTATAGAAAGAGTTGACAAAATATACAAACCATAGCACAAAGAAGACATAAGAAATGTTATGGGAAAAAAAACTAGGGCTCTATATTTATTTCTACCTTGTTCTGTTTCAGATTTGAAGCAGCTGGGGCACAATAAGCATTTGTTGGCTAGATAATATAAAAAAGACAGTAATGAACTTGATCTCCAACAGAGAGGTTCGAAGAGAAAATGAGGAAAAACTGCCTACAGTGAAATTCATTAGGTTGTTTTTTTAAATCAATGATTTGAGTTCCAGACTTTTACTAGGAATAAAAAAGAAGTTCAATTAGTAAATGCAGTTAGGATACTAGATAACATTTCAAATAATACACAGCTTCTCCATACTTAAAAGCAATGAAGTAGACATCATCTATTTTTTTTTCATTCCTTCTCCCCTCCTCAAATACATGTAGATAAAAGAATTCCTAAACGATGATTGGAGAGAGGTTAAGAGTGACTAACAAACCAGCTAGCACACCCAATAAATTATTATAGATAAATTATCAGTTATTCTGACTTGGAGAGAATTCTGCTACTAATCTCATAAATTCTTCCCCATGAAACCTTAGAGACAAAGAGCTATAAAACACAAGTCACCCAAAAGTACTGCGTGCGTGTTGTCACAACAGCTAGGGAGCAGCAGTACTCAGAGATCTCTTTAAAGGTACCTGCTACATGTTCATCACTGTGCTGTTTATACTTAAAACATAGGAAGCAACCTAGATATTCAACAGCGCAGACTGACTTGAACCAGTGCTTCTCACGGTGCAGCGTGACAAGAGTCACCTGAAGAGGAGGTTACATTGCAGGTTAGTTGAAACTAAATACATACACAGTATTTGTGAAAACAGGAAACTGACAGTGCCACAAGAACTTGCCGACAGATAAAATAGGAAGACACTTTTACAAATTTTACACCATTCCACTGAGCCTTCTGATAATGGCAAATGGGGAAACACTTGCAAAAGAAAGAAATACTTGGCAGAAGGCACTAGTCAGTACCCCCTGTAATACTGAGATGGAAATGAAGGTGGAATGTTTCAGGTCATTTAAAAAGTTCCCTAGCATCCGATTGCAGAGAAATATCTTTCAGCTTGCATGCATCCAGGAAGCAATTGCCAGCACAGCACTCAAATATTATTATTTGCAAATATGGACAGTAGTTGCAGTCACAGCAATGACAGATTCAGGACAATGAGTGCACCAGTCAGGGGCAGAGTGTGCAACCTCAGTCCCATGGACCCAGGAAAAACAGCCAGCATTTTGCAAAGCATCCTAGGGGAAAGTAAAGCTGTTTATAAATACTGACAAAATTTTTGTTCCTGCAGTTTGAGCAAATGTATAAACATAAACAAGAACTTCCTGTGATTAAAATACTTTTGAAGCGAAAGTATGGCAGGGCTACACCAAAGGTTATTCCGTAACTATCTGCACATCCATGGACACAGGTAATCTCAGAAAGAAGTGCAAGTAGATTTCAGTTAGTAAGATTCCTGTTGCTTCAACACTCAGCTAGCAGGACAGCAGAGGGAGACCTGTGAAAGCCAGATGGTGACATCTGAATTGTGCCTTAGATGTAGGAGCACTGCAGCTATGTAAAAGTCCCCCTTTTCTCTGTAGTTGGGCTTTCTGCACATTCATCACCCATAGTCAGCTATAGACAGAAAACATTAAATGGAGAATTCTATAAACACTTCAAAATTTTAAACAGAACACAATTCTGAGTAGCATGATGAAATCCTACACTGTCCTACTCCCCTCACCCAGGATGTCAATCATTCCTTTGCCTGGCACAGCCATTCTGCATATGCTACCAAGTGACCGTCTACATTATCAGATGACTGCTACAGATCACTGTGCTTGTGTTCATGTAGCCCTATTTTATTTAATGTTTTCAAAGTGCAAGTCTAGTGGTTCTGGCGATCTTATCTGTAATATTTTGCTATGATTGTTCTATTATTGTTGTTAACCTCAGACAGTATATGATTTTATCATGGGTACATATATATGTATATGTACAAGAAAAAACACAGCCCAGATAGGGGTTAGAATGCCATTTCAGGCATCCACTAGGGCATCTTAGGATCTATTAGCTTCAGAAAAGGAAGGGAGTTACTGCAGTTGGGGTTACTGTCAACCTGAAGCCAGCTGATTCATTAACAAAATCAGCTATGTCAACGTCATAATTGTGGCATCAGCCTAGTCCAGAGAAATCAAATGTACAAGTGTCCCACATTTAAAAACCTGATTCCTAATATCACATCTTATTCTCGTGGCTGCCTCATTTCTAGAGATCTCAAAGAAACATATACATACCATTTTCATTACAAAAGAGGGACAGAGAATTGCACAGCAATGAATGTACACAGAAGCGTAGTGGAAAGGGCTTCACATAAAGTTAAGTCTCCAGAGACTTTTAAAACTAAAAGTAGTCTTAGAAACATCAAGTAAAACATTTTAGCAGTTATTTTATGCAAGTGAAATTTTGCACAAAACCCTAATATGAATACATTAGCATAGTTTATTTTTAAAGCAAAGATTTTTATATTCATTTTAAAATGAGATCAATTAGATTCTGTATTATGAAACTTGAAAATCTCAAACCAGGTGTAAAGATGATGTTCTAGTCAGGTTTAGCATCCATAGTATTTCTCTGTCATGTGTTGGTTGCATAGGATTGGAAAAAAATCTGATATAAACAGGAAGGAACTTATAAGTAGGGATAAACTTTGCTACTCACCCTGCAATCCCAGAATACTTTTCCAATAAACTAAGAAGCTTTAGTCAAAGATCTACAGAAAAAGAATTCATCTTGCAACATAAATTAACATGTTTACAATTTCTGATGGACTTATTAGATTGGTACAGTATATCCAGTAAAACAAGCATTCACATATAATGGTTTCTTAAAAATTAAAAATATATTTGACATCTGGTGTTTAAATAAAATATTTGCCAAACTCCTAGAGCACTTCGACAAGGTCTAGGATTTTACAAAATCCATTAAAAAGCACTGATCAAGTTAAATTCCCTCCTTTTTTAAATGAAGAATTTAGACCCAGACTGAAAAGATTATTGCTCATAGTTACAGTTAGAGATGCATATCTAGGACTAAAACCCAGGGCTTTTCATCTGAAGTGTAAAAACTCTGCTGCTACTCTTGCTGTAGTATTAAGTAAAGCTTTTCCCCATCCTTGTAAGTGCCCCTTCTGCTGCTAGCAAAGAAAGCAAGCTCATATATTTCATCAGATGAGACCTGAACACCTTGGCATGTGTTTCTTAAAAGAAAAAAAAATGTCCTCTGAATTAAGACTTCCTGCAGGATGCCCATGCCCTCCTTCACAGAGGGAAGATGGCGTGGTGAGCCAGACAGGCTCACGCAAGCTCCTGGAGGCACACCATCTACACACTCCCTCCACTGCCCACACTTGGTGCCTCCTCCATAAAGCTTGCTAAACAAAAAGTGAGAGGCCAGTGTTGTTAGGAAAGCAACCCATTTTTCCTCTGCTGTCACAGTGCAACAAGAAAAGAGTTCTGTGACCTCAGAGATGTGGAGATTTCTTCCCACCCACAGCAAGTAAGCAACTCTGCAGCAGCAGACACTGAATGGACAACCTCTAATCTAAGCTCTGGCAGATCCCACAGGTCAAAAGCCCAGTTTCCAAGACTGCCTTCTACTTCTGATGCCAAATCCCAAGTCTCAGATTATTTTTACCTATGTTTCTGACTGGCCAGCTATAAATCAGATTTCCTGTAATACCCTTCATCACTTCAACTAACTCGCTTGAATGGCTCACAGAACACATATGTTTACTGGTTTTTTGTAAAGTATAAGTGATGAAGAGATGCAAGGGGAAAGGCACAATGCTCTCCAGGAACCTATGCATGTTTAGCTATGTGGGAGTTCTCTCAACTCTGTCCCTGGGGTTCTTACAGAGACTTCATTGCGTACCTAATGCTCACAAAGAGTCAGCAAAACCTATCTGTTCAGATTCTTCTTAGTGTCTGTGCAGCACTGCCTCCCTCATGGCAGGGAGCAGGACTCTTTCTGGAGGCTCTTACAATCTACTAGTAGATACAATAGGTCAGAGAATTTTCTCATGGCCAGCTCCAAGATAGAAAGCCATGGGAAGATTAGAGCATCTATGACCCATCATAGAGAAGAAGAATCCTAGTTTCTCTGGGATGCTTGGTCAGGGAGTTCTGAGCAGGAATCATGGGTAAAAATCAGAATATAAATACATACCACAATACCATACCAGTGAGCCCCAACATATTCTAGGGGAGAGTTTAGCATTAACCAAAGCAATACCAGAAACAGGAAAATAGCTCAGTTTAAGAGGCTGAATCTTTATATTAAGATTTTTATATTAAGACCTTTATATTAAGACTTACTTGAAAGTTTCCCACACATGCTTACCTGTGTCTTCAGTTCCCATGTTAGGAGGCATTTCAACCCAAAAGCAAGCAGGCACTAAAAGCTATAGTTCAGAGGATAAGTACAACCTCAGGATCTAGAAGGGCGTTAGTTTCAAAAGAGGTCATTATTTTAAGAAACTGTCCTGGGTAAGAACTAGAAGTTAGAGAAGCAGAGGGCTTCCATTCCAATCCTAGCTCTGTCACTTTTAAACTCTGATTTTGAGGGGGAAAGGTTGAGGCAGGGTCTCCCTATGCAGTCCAGACTGATCTTGATCTCACCACATAGCTCCGGCTGGTCTCAAATTTGTAGCAATCCATTTGCCTCAGTATGCCTAGTGCTGAGATTACAGGTCTGTTCTGCCACTTCTGGCTCAAGCTCTGTCATCTTAAGCAGTTGGCTTATGCTTTTCTATGAAACTAAAAATAATACTAAGAAGAGTAGTAGCTTACAAAGTTGTGATGATGATGATGATGATTAAATGAGCCTTGGAAACATTGCATAGTACCTGGTACCTAAGAATCACTCAGTGAGCACCAGTTACTGTTATAACTACCACCACTATTACCTGAAGAAAGGAAGAACTTGGAAAGGAAACCTTGGCTAACATACAAAGAACAAAATCCTGGCACTTAAAAGATAGCTGTTTACTATTTTGCTCCTGGCTCATTGATAGAGGAAAAATTATCCCTACACTCCACATCATTTAAAAGCTGGGTGCCTGCCAATTTTTCCCACAATAAGCAAACCATGGCATTGCTCAGATATGAATAGTTTTTTTTTATTTTCTATAAACCCAACTTTAAAAAGCTTGCACAAATTGTCAATGAGTATTATAAATTTTTTTACACAATTCTTATAAATCAAATAATACCTCTGGCCTCAAATTAAATAAAGCCACAAGTCCCTGATGCAGACACTCCAAGAACCTATAAATGGCAATGAAGCTACTGAAAAACATCACCAGTTATAAACAATCTAAAACTGACCAGGGACCAGTACTAGAACCTAGAAGCAATGGATGTGCTGGATGAAAACAATGGTAGGTTTTGGCTCTTGTTAGAGTTCAGCTTTGATTATGGAAACAGACACCACCTGAGAAAGCAAACACAAAGACAGAAATGCTGCAAACCTCATCTTTTATCTCTCAGTCTCACATCTGTTCTCCTGTACTCCTCCCCAACTCCATCCCCTCCTCTTTCAAGTCTAAGCAGAAACCACACATTCTAGCAAATACAACACTGATGTGGGTGAGAAAAAACTAATGATAGGAATGCACCTCAGATAGGGCATTCACCGTCAGTGTGAACCTTCATAGCGCCCAGGGGACTGTGGTTTCATTTCAGAGTACCAGAGACACAGGAGGTTCACAGAAAAAGAAAGTGCCATTTTAGTAGAGCATGATATGTTGGCCTTATAAAAATAAGAAGCTGAACTGGTAGATGTGCACACCAATGTTCCCCAAGAGTAAAAAGGCCATTGGACTATATGACAAAAAAGTAGCAATATGAGAAAACAGGAATTAAAATGCAAGAAGCCACATAGAAACCAAATACAGAGAGAAAAAGTCCAAGAAAACAAAAGTGCAATGGCAAAGTGCACATGTAGCACATACCTGTAATCCCAGTGCTCTAGGAGGCTGAGGCAGGAGGGTCATAAATTCAAGCCCAGCTTGGGTGACTTAGTGACTTAGTAAGACTCTATTTCTAAAATAAAAAATACAAATGGTTTGGGATATAACTCAGTACAAACAAAGGTCCTGGATTCAATCACCAATATTGGAAAAATTCAATTGCAAAAGTACTTACACATTAAGAACAGTTCTAGAACTAAATGGATGCAGCAGAATATCCATTTAGCTGTATGAAAAACAGATATCCTAAGTGCTGCTAGAATACAGAGTGAATCAACAGGAAAATTTAAATAATTCCAGTTATGAAACACAGAAACTGAAAAGTCAACATAAAGATAATGAGTATTCAGGAAGGAGAATAAATTCAGAATAAATGGAAAAAAGTAAATAAAGATATAACAGAGGAAACTGTTCTTCATCTGAAGAAAAACTGCATTAGCACATAAAATGGTTTTGTACAGAAATAGGTTTTCTATCAAATTCTGCTAAAAGAGATACACATCTAAACACAATTTTAAAAACTTTTTCACTAATAGGATGAATTTAAAATAAAATTAAACTAAAATGTGAATCTTAAAAGCATCAGGGCAGATAAGCCATTTTTCCTGAAAAGTATGAAAATTTCACCAATGCTCATCAAACCCAAGGAGATACTGAGTCACTCACCACTCATGGCATTTTGCAGAGAAAAATGTTATGACCTAGCAATTCTATGCCACCAATTTATTTGGCATGTTAGAAAGGGATTTTCAGATCCATGAGCTCTTAAAATACATAGCAGCTTAAGAACGAATCTTCAATTGGTCCAACACTCAGAAGACTAAAATAAGCTAAGTGCTCCAGAAAGATCACAAAAACAAAGGATGTGAAAAATGAAACCAGTTTTAAAAGATAAACAATTGCTAGAAAGCTGAATATAAAACTGGATTCAAAGAGAACAGACTTGAGGATTCTTTTGGGAGTGACAGAAGTGTTCTAAAATTGGATGACGATAATGATACTTGCACAATTCTGTAAATTTTCTAAAAATCATCAAATTATATGTGTTACATGGGTTAACTTTATGGTGAAGTATGTCTCTAAAAAACTGTTTAAAATATAAGAATATCAAAATTTATCAAATAGCAAAACCAAAATCAAGTTAATAACATAGCCCTAGATATGGGCAAGGTAACCAAAATTGTGTTAAAACAGCTCATCAACAAAGGTATCATTTTGCATCCAATTTTGACAACAGGGGGTTTTAAAATGTTATTGAAAAATTAAAGATCATTATCAATAGGATATATGCCTTCCAAACCCTAAAGACACAGGATAAAGCAAGGTAGTCCATATATCAAAAACCAAAAAAACAAAAGAGCAATATAGCATCTTCTTTGGCAGAAAACAGTCAGAAAGAGCAATATAACTCTTACAAGGAAGTTATGTCAATGTCACCTGTTAACAATTTAAAATTACCAAATTGGGTCAAAAAATAAATACGGAACTTAAAATGAGGTAAAACAACTAGGATAAACATTAAACACTGGGAAGTCTAATTTCCTGGCCTGATGGAAAGGACAAACACTGTCAATCAAGAAGTTCACTTTAAATAGTTACTTAACTTCATGGTTTTTGCAATGGAAAGGGGACCATCACTTATTTTTAAGTGAGAAAAATGCTGGTTGCACAAACAGCATCTACAGAATAATTCCATGGCAAATTGTGAATAAATTTGTGTGTTTGTATGGAAACCAACCCAATAGAATAGACAAAAGACATTCACCAGTGTCAATAATACTGTAGATATAGAGAGATTTTAATGCTTTGGTTTGGTTGAGTTTGTTGGTTAAGGTTAGCTGGCTGGTTGGTAAGTAGTTAGGTAGTGGGAATTCAACCCAGGTCTCTGCACAAAGCTACCTCCCCAGCCCTTTTTCTGTTTTAAGGTTTTTTTTATGGGAAAAAAACACACATAAGTTCACAACAATCATTAGTACAATGTGTATCACAATCTTAAAAGTAGTTACTCAGCCCTCTTTTTATTTTTTAGTTTTTTTAAATTCTGAGACAAGGTTTACTAAGTCACTGAGTTGCCCCAGGTGGGCTTAAAGTTGTGATCTTTCTGATTCAGCCTCCCATAGTGCTGGGATCACAGGCATGTACCACTGCACCCAGCTAAACTGAGTTTTTAGTAAAGAGAATATAATATAGTCACACATACAAGATATTATACATTTGTTAAAAGCAAATAGTAAATACCATTTAGTGATACTTACCCAAAGAACCATTTTATAATGAAAAAGCCTAAGATTGGTAGTGAGTATATAGTTCCTATAAATTCTATGAAATAAATTATGATATGGCAAAATATGTACAACACTAGAAGTAACATAAAAGGAGAAATTTACAAGGAAAAAAAACAGAAAAAATTTCTAATAAGTAGCTTTCATTAGGAAGTAAAAGAAATAGAGAAGAATCTGAATAACTCTATTAATTACTAATCTAGATAATGATTCTGATTACACAATTATAATAGAATTAAATTAAGAAATATATTAATGAAATACATGAAAGCAGAGCACATACTCCATTTTTCAATGTCCACAGAATATTGACAAAAATTGACTTAGAATTAGACTAACTAGGAAGTTGCTAACTCATATTAACTATAACCCTATTTTTAAAACCTAAGGATTTTTAAACAAAATCTGACAAATTTGAAATCCACCAAGAATAAAAATGGGAAAGAACAGCCAACAACATTTTGGGGGAAAAAATGAGTGAATATAGTCTTCCTATATATCAAGTTAAAATATATCACAAAGTTACAATGACCAAGTAACATCACACTGGAATAAAAAAAAATACTGACAGAAGAATAGAATAAATTCCAAAAAGATACTGAATGAGTGTGTGTATATTATTATTCATGACTAGTTTACTATTTTAAATCAGGAAAAATGACTAAATTTAGGGTTAAAATGAAATTAAATCTCTACTTTATTACAAGATATATTTCATCAGAATTAAATGTTTAAATATAAAAATGAAACTATAATGTGCTAGAAGAAAATGTCAACGAATACTTTCACAGCCTCCTCAATACAGATTTTCAAAACATCTTGATGAAATCATTTTGATAAATATCTTTATGAACTGAAATTGTATTTACTCAAATATAAGATCATTACTATATTGTTTATATTTTCCCCACCTAACAATGTATAATTAATATATTTTCATATTAATATTCTTTTTCATAAAGAATTGTTCAGGTGTCATGATTTACTTAGCTGTTTCTCCATTTGTTAAATGTTTAAGTTCCTTCTGCTTTCTTGATGTCATCAAAATATTAACCACAGTTCTCTCTATTGATAGTACAGATAGAATTTTGTGTTTTCATTGCCAATTTTTATTTTATAAATTTCATAATTTTTTTCATAATTATCACGGACAACTTGCACAACAAATGATAAAATAATGATAGCAGTGTGAACTGCTGAAATTATTAGGCTTTTTTATCTTTCAAAGAGCACTGCCATGTGGTTCTTTGTCTATTTAGCATAAAAGGAAGCACCGTGGTTCCATTAAGGGAAAAAAGATGTGACTCGCCGTCATCCGGAGGGACATGTTCAATGAGATGATTACAGCTGCTATGACAACAAGGGAAGGATGTGATGTCACATAATGATCCAGTGACTTCGACACTGTCGTCCCAACACAGAGCTCTTAATGACAGCTGGAAATCCCGCAGAGACCTCATTAAGGACATCTGTTCAGTAATTACTACAAGTTTCCCCTCATCATGAATGCAACTCTAAAAACAGCCCTTCCACAGAACTCCAACGCCCAGTTCATAAAGACCTTTTATCTTCCACATCTGTAGAGCTCAGACTGACAGCCGACAAAGATGTAGGGTCAAGTCTCAGCGCAGTCAGTAAATGTAACCTTGATCAACAGGACCAGGTGGGAAATTTTATTGAAGCAGGTAGAGAAATTGTATTGAAGCCAAGATAAATACAGTACATTTAGATATTGTCATTTCCATTACAGAAAATTTAATACGCCTTTAACCTACTGGAAACAAGGGCAAATAGCAATGATGTACAGTCAGCCAGAGAATCCGCTGTAATATTAGAATGCATAATGAATTCTCCTATAATGAATATGAAATCCTAAGGCTCTCTTCCCACAGCACTAGTTCAGTGTTCTGTCCTCTGCGGGACAGACTGCTATGGTGAAAGGAGCCAGACAGAACTGGGTTCAAGTTCCAGCCCTATTACTTAATCTCCTGAGCCTCAACTTCCTCATCTATAAACTAAGAATGAGTCAAAAGGTTTGTTAAAAATTAAACATAACACTCACAGCCTAGTACCTAGTACTCAAAAAAGTTAGTTCCCCTAAAAATTTTCATAGAAAGCGAGATGAATAGGTCAATGAATCCATTAATCTCTTATGAAATCTCTACTGGACAAATGCAAAGTTTTCTACCTGGTCTCAGCGTTCCATCTCTCTTTCACCACCCCGTCTCTAATCATTATCATGCCAGCATGCTATTCTTATACAAGTGGTGTCTCTCTGTACAAAATGTTCCCAAAATATCTTCCCTGTCCATCCCATTCCCAGTCTCAACCAGCTCAGTGATTCCTTTAAAAAGGCTGTATATCAGAATAACTTGCAGAGTTTTCTAAAAGCTTAACTCTATCCAGCTATGGAATCAGAATCTGTTCAACATGGGATTCCATTTGGTTCTTACACAGCCTTCAAAGTTTTTGGAACCTAGTTGATTTCTACACTCCAAAATTCAGTTCAACGACCTACAATGATGTTTAGGTTGCAAAATGGTACAACCGCTTTGGAAAACAACCCAGCAGTTCCTTAAAAAGTTATATATTATCTCTTTCCCATTTGGGAAAGATCTATCTCCCTACTGTCTATTAAATGTCTTCTATTTTGCCCTTTACTTACATTGTCACATGAGAGAAACAATATGATATTTCCACCTGTGTGTCTGATTTATTTCACTTAACATTATGCATCCAGTTTCCTACAAATGACTCAAGTGTATCTTCGTTTATGGCAGAATAATAGTGCATTGCATGTACATACATTTTCTTCATTTATTCATCTGTGAGGGGAAGGAGATGAATACAAGAATGAAGATAGTTATGCACATGTACCAACTCCCAACAAGGAATGTAATCTTTGTGTATTGCAAACATGTATCAATAACAATTTTAGAAATTTAAAAACTGCTTTTTAAAAGTTACATATTAATTTGTGGTACAAACCAACAGTTCCACTCCTAGGTATCTACCCAAGAGACTGAACATATATGTCCATACAATGTCTTCTGCAAAAATGTTTACAGCAATATTATTCTTAACAGTCAAAAATTGGAAATGGTGCAAAGATAAACAAGTGTATATTTCTATAGGATATTACTCAAAATAAAACACCATGAAGAACATATGCATGTGATGACTGCACAACTGTGTAAATTTACTAAAAACTGAACTGTAATCCTTAAAATAGGTGAACTTTATGATATGCAAATCACACTTCAACAAGAAGGGGAAAAAGAAATGGAAGGGAAAAGAAGAAAGGGGAGGAGAGGGGAAAGTGGGAGAAGGAAAGAAAAATCAAAGTAAGAGTAAAAAAACTTGAGTCCAAGCTTTTGCTGATTCCTACAGGCACTTACATAGCCCTGTCCTTAGATTACTCTCTTTCTTTATGTATTTCTAAAACAGAACTCAGCCTATATCGTTTTTCAGTGCCAGCCTCCTCAAGTCCACACACTTTTTGAAGATAAGGAAATTCTTTAATGTCTCCATATTTTCAGGGCAGTGGATGGGCACTCAATTAGTGCTCTTAGAAGAATGAGGAAGGAATGAGTGACCAACTGAGCTTCTGCCTGAAGTAATCTGTAAGAAGCACTCTGGTCCTTAGCATTTAATATCCAATTTCCCTTCCTCATGCAAGATTATAACCCCTCTTATTTGTGATTTTACTAAAGTCATGTCCCACAGCCCTTTTCCTCAGACATCTGCATGCCTCATAGTCAGCCTCATACAGAACTCAGCCTCAGATGCCCTAAATTAAAAACTTCACTGACAAAGTTTTCTCATCAGAACAGGGGGAATTAAAAGAGTGAGAACTTACAAAGTACTAGAAGAGTGTCTCTCATATAACAAATGCTCAATAGTGGAGAAATTGTAAGTATACGTGGTGTGTATGTGTATGTTTGTATACAAAGTGTGCATGTGTATACTTTGTGAGATACCATTGCCCAAATAGGTCCTGATGTGATTCAGGTAAGTTTCATCTGGTTACGGATCATTCAGGATCAGAGAAATTGATAAAAGTATAAAAAGAGGGCCTACATACAGAGAAAGTGAGAGACAGAGAGAGAGAAACCGAGAGACAGAGAGGGACACAAAGAGACAGAGACGGACATGGACACAAAGATACATAAAGAGACATAAAGAGACAGGGAGACAGAGACCATATATACAATTAAGCCTTTTTTATTTTATCAGTATATTTTAGATATACATAATGAAAATATTTATGATAGGAAATCTGTACCTATACATAATATACTTTGGTTCTTTTATCCAATCCCCTGCCCTCCCTTCAACCCCTTTTCCCCTCCTTATTTGCCTAAGTTTTATGTTCATTTTTTGTTCTATTTTTTTCTTGCCCCTAAGTTCCATTCCTTCTTTGTTCCTCTTCCCATTTGAACATTTTCTTCTCATATCCCAGTATCTATTATACATTTTTGTCTTATTTACACTTTTGATTTGTCACACCATAGAAACAGTGTGGCATTTAAACATAAGATTTATTTCACCTAAGAGTATGCTCTGAAGATGAATTCATTTAGCTAGAAATGTCTAAAGCTTATCCTTCTTTATGGCTGAGTAGTAGAAAAACCCACATCTTTATTCATTCATAGGCTGACAGGCATTTGGGCTATTTCTGAAGCTTAGCTATTACAAACCGTGCCACTATAAACACGGGTGTACATACATTGGGTATGATGCTTTTGATTCTTTTAAGAAGTTACCAAGCATGGGAACAGCTGGAAAAATGATCTACCTTTAATTTGTTGGGGGATCTGTACACTGATTTCTACAGTGGTTGCATCTACCTACAGACCCACACCAACAGTGGAGAGAGTTCCTTATCTCCATAGTCCCACTGGCATTTGCTACTGATTGATTTTTTGATAACAGCCATTCTTTCTGGAGACAGAATCTCAGCCTTGATTTAATTGGTGCCTCTCAAATGACCAGTGCAATTGAACACTTTTTCATATATTTATTTGCCATTTCTAATTCTTCACCTGAGAAGTGTCTATTCATTTCAGATGCCTACTTTTGGATTCAGTATTTAAATTTGAGGAATGTGATTTTTTAGTTCTCTATGTATTTCTAAACATTAGTCCTTTGTCTAAAAACTGGAAAAAAATTTTTCCTCACATTGTTAGTTGTCTCTTCACTCTGTTTGTGGCTTCTTTTGGTGTGTAAAATCTTTTTAGTAAGATGTGATCCCTGTTTTTGATTCTCTGTGGTATTTCCTGTGCAACAGGGTTTTGTACATAAAGTCTCTGCCTACACCTATATCTTTAAGAATTTCACCTATTTTCTCTGCCAGAAGATTACATATTTCTGTTTTAATATTTAGATCTTTGATCCATTGTGATTGTAGATTAGTGCACAGTGAAAATGGGTCTAGTTTTAATCTTCAGCATGTGGAAAGCCAGTTTTTCCAGCACCATTTGTTAAAAAGACTATCTCCAGTGATAGAGTTTAGCTCTTTTATTACAGATAAGGTGGCTGAGTGTGTTTGGAGTTGTTTCTGTATCTTCTATTATGTCCTTTTTTTTTTTTTTTTGCCAGTACCATGTTGTCTTTTATCAAGGTAGCTACACAGTATAATTTCAGGGCAAGCATTACAATGACCCCTGCCTTTCCTTTGATGCTGAGGATTTCTATTGCTATTCTTGGTCTCTTTTGCTTCCAAGTGAATTTTAGGATGCTTTTCTCTAATTCTATGAGATATGCTATTAATATTTTGATTGGGATTGCATTAAATCTGTATAACAATTTCGGAAGCATGGCAATTTTCACTACATTGGTTCTTCCTACCCAAGAGCAAGGGATATCTTTCCATTTTCTGATATCTTCTTTGATCTCCTTCATAGTACTGTAGTTTTCAGTGTAAAAGTCTTTTACTTCCTTTGTTAAGTTTTTTTTTAATGCTATTGTGAAAAGTGTGGATTCTCTAATTTCTCTCAGTGAGTTTATTATTTGTGTACAGGAATGCTGTTAATTTTTGAGTGCCGACTTCATATCCAGCTATGCTACCAAATTTGGTTATGAAATCTAGAAGTCTTTTGGAGGACTTTTTGGATATTTCTTTGTAGAGTGTCACGTCATCTGCAAACAATGGAAATTTAAACATCTTTTTTATCCTTATTAATTTGTCAAAATTAATTAACTTGTCAAACCATCTCTGTATCCCTTGGATGAATCCTACTTGGCCATTGTGGGTAATCTTCTTAATGATTTACTGCATTCTGTGTGCCAGTATCTTATTGAGAATTTTTGCATCTATGTTCATTAAAGAGATTGTGCTGTAGTTCTCTTGTTTTGGTTGGGTCCTTCTCTGGTTTTGCTATCAGGGTAATGCTTGCTTCCCAGAATGAATTTAAGAATATTGTTTCCTTTTCAATTTCATTAATGAGTTTGAGAATTAGCAGTATTAAGCCTTCTCTAAATTTCTTGTAGAATTTAGCAGTGAATCCATCAGGAGCTGGGCATCTCTTTACTAGCAGGGTTTTAATTACGTCTTTAATGTTATTGACTGATATTGGCTTATTTAGAATTTTTATACCTTCTTGATTCAGCTTTGGTAACCCATATATAGCTAGAAATCTGCCCATTTTTTCTGTGTTTTCCAACATACTAGAATGAAAGTTCTCAAAACAGGTATTAATGATCTTCAGGATTTCTGTAGTATCTATTGTGATTTCACCCATTTCACTCCTAATTCCAAGGATTTGAGTGTTTTCTTTCCTTTTTCTTGTAAGGTTGGCTAAAGGTTTGTCAGTTTTATTTAATCTTTCAAAAAACCAACTCTTCAATTCATTGATTCTTTGTATTGTTCTCTTAGATTTGATTGCATTAATTGCTGCTCTGATCTTTATAATTTCCTCTCTTGTAACAGCTTTGAGCTTGACTTGTTCTCTTTTTCTAGAAGTCTGAAGTCCAACCTTATGATGTTTATTTGAATTCTTTCTGTTTTCTTGATGTGAGAATTTACTACTAATTAAGTTTTCCCCATAGGACTCATTTCATTGCATTCTATAATTTCCAATATATTGTACTGGCATTATCATTTAATTGTAGAAACTGTCTAACTTCTTCCTTAATTTCATAGGGGACCTATTGGTTGTTCAGGAGAGGGTTATTTATTTTCCATGTGTTTATGAAGTGCTCATAGTTTCTTTTGACATTGATTTCCATTTCATTACACTATGGTCTGATAATATGCATGGGATAATTTCAATCTCTTTGCACTTAAGTATGTTCTAGGAGCACATTTGTGGTATATTATGGAAAACATCAATGTGCAGCTGCGAAGAACGTGTATTCTGATGTGAAGTGAAACACTTTGTAGACATCTAAATCCATTTGTTTGCAGTTGCAGTTTGATAATAATTATTTGTTGATTTTTTGGTCTATTTTATCTATTTATGACAGCTGGGTATTGAGGTCCCCCATCACAACTGTATTACTTCTTATTTGATTTTTCTTGTAAGTTAATTGCGCTTTTATATAGTTGGGTGCATTGGTATTTGATGCCTATCTCTTCATAGATTGTTCCCTTTGTAAGGACATAGTGACCTTCTTTGTTTCTCTTAATCAATCTTGCCTTGAAATGCACTTTGTCTGTAAATATAGTAGCTACCCATGCCTTTTTCCAGGATCTTCTCACATGGAGTATTGTTTTCTATGCTTTGACTTTCAGTCTATGAATTTCTTTTTAGTTAAATGTGCTTGTTTTACAATATATTGTTGGATCATGCTCCTTGATCCTTTCTGCAAGTCTGTTTCTTTTGACTGGTGAACTGAGACCATTTACATTGGTGGTTATAACTGATACATATTTGCTTAACCTTGTCATGTTATTTTCCTGTTATTCATTCTCTTTCTTTCACCCTCTGTTTAGTTACTTACCTTGCCTGTTAGATTTATTTTGTTGGAGTTCATGGAGTCGTAGTCCTCACTATCTCTTTCTAGACTGTCCTTCAGAATATTTTGTGTTGGTTTGGTAGTCTTGAATTTCCTCAAGTATTCTTTGTCACGGAAGTATCATGTTTCTCCATCACTTCTGAAAGATAGTTTCATGGGGTATATCAGTCTGAGTTGGATGTTGTTTCCTTTTAGGGCTTGAAATACTACACTCCAAACTCTTCTTGAGTTGAGGATTTGTATTGAGAAGCCTTTTGTGATTCTGATGGGCTTTCCTTTATAGGTGATTCGTTTCTTTTCTCTAGCATCTTTTAATATTCTGATTTTGTGTTGGATTTTTGGAATCCTTGGTGTAGCAATTTTTTTACCAGGACTAATTGGAGTTCTCTATGCTTCATTTATCTGCATATCAAATTCTTTTTCCACGCTTGCAAAGTTTTCTGCCATGATTTCTGTGAACAGTTTTTTCAATGTGGTTTTCACTATCTACTGCTTTTCATTGACTCTGATCAAATTTATGTAATTCTTATTTGAATCATCTAGCAGCTGTTGCACTGCTTTTCTGTGGTGCCTTGCTATTTCTAAGAAATCCTTCTTTTCCTGAACACTAACAGCAATCCTGTCTTCTGGATTTGATATTCTGCCCTCACATTGGCCTATTTTGTTGTGTATACTTTCGGTGGAATTTTTAATCTCTTGGATATGTGTTTAATCTCCTGAATCTGTTTCATAGATTCCATTTCTTTCCTATGATGATCATTAATGATGTTCATCATTTTTCTAAGCTCTTCTATTTTTATCTGTATCTGCTCTAAAGGCACTAACCATGTCATTCGTTATGGTTACCATCTCAGTTGTTACTTTAGAAATTATTTCTGATTTTTTTTTCTAGAGCCTCATTCATACTGCTTTGTTACTTCTGTTGTTACTATTTCAGAGAGTCTAGGTAGGTGCTCCCTTGATTTGCCTTTTGTCAAACTAGAAATCTGGAGTTGCATCTTGCTTCCATATCTTCCCATTTTCTATTTTTTTAGTTTAATTCCTGGTTGATCTCTGTAAGTTGCTTATAGGAAGTAGTTTTACTGCAAGTATTGAGAACCCTTAAGAAATGACTTCTTCTCAAAGATATCTTCTCAGTTCTGCTGCACCGACACTGGGAGCTGCTGGATGGAGGCAGACTGCGGTTGCTCTGGATTCCAACCTCAGTTGTCCCGTCTGCAAGATGTCTCCCAGTCAATCACCCTCTGCTGGGGGATGTCTGAACCTAAATAACTAGCCACTACAGAATTCTGTGTCCACTGCTCCATTCCACTGATACATTTCTCTGCAGATACCTCTGGGACCTCCAACAGTCACCATACATCTACGGGCTCAAGCCACCCCTCCCATGCAGTGAGCCAGGACTCAGGGAGAAATCACCACGTGCTGCCTCCCTCTTCTGTACTGAGGTCTGTTTCTTCACTTTCCCAGTGGGCTTCAAGTCTCACTTCAAACCTTCCTGGATCCTGGGGACCCTGTTTCCTCCTTCTTCCCTTTTTCATATTGCTATATTCCAGTGTCTCGACCTCAAATATCAGAAAGGCTGTTTCTCTACTGTTCACCACTCTACCATTTTCCTGGAAGTCTGTCAATAAAGTCTTTTAAAAGAAAGTAAAATAATAGCTGGCATGATCCCATTTCAATAGTGCTACAATAGAATATCATACGAACATAGGATAGGATGGTAACAGAGCTCACCTTTAGGTAACGAGATTTTCTCTTCTGAGTTCTTAAAATGAATATGCATGATTTCATAGGTAAATCAAATTAACAATACTAACATCATTTTGTTAAAAACTGAAATTAAGTAATAGAGAAAATAAAAAAAAAACCTCCACATGTCAAGGACCCTCTGCCACTGTGGCAGCCTGAAAGTTTGTCTGGTTGGTTCCAAAGAGAGAATATTTAAAAGGATGCAGGAATCCCAGATACAGAAGAGGGATATCAGATACACAGTAATGACCAGATAGCAAAAAGCAAGACCATCCACACTGACTCACAGATGCACCACAGAATAGCCAGAGCAAGTGTTTATAAACAAAAGTCTGACCATGTTGTCTCTGCTTAGAATGATTTGTTTGCTTCCACTACTCTTTGGAAAAAAATCAAAATTTTGCATTTTATAAGCCTCATATTTCAGAGCTTTCCTCAGCCCTCTAGCCTCTTCCCAATCTATGCTCCTCCTCTACCAATTTGACAGATGACAGCCCATCTTCATCCTCTGGCCAAAGGGCCACTGCACAGGTTACCTGCTCCACCCAGATTCTCTCCCAGGTCCTCTCCATTCCTTCATTAGGGAAACCTCCACACATCCCAGATACTCTGGATATTCCCATAACACCCTGGCCTTCCCATCTGAGAACGGAGCACAGTCACAGCACTAGTGTCTGTGGATCACACTAGATTGTAGACACTATGTTATCAGGGCTGGTCTGTCTTCCTTACATGTATCACTGATGCCTGATACCCTGGCTGCCCTATGGTGGATGACCCATAGAAACACACTGTGAGTGACTGAAACCCACGGCCAGGCAGGTTAGGCAAAAGCACGACCAGACAAAAACAAAGTCCACATCATGAAAAGCCTGTGAGCCATACCTGGGAATGTGGGCTTGGCCCTGTGTAAGCAAAGGGAAGGCACTATAAGCTCCCAACCCACAGGACTACAGATTGAACCCAGGGCCTTCACACTGAGGTACACTGCCAATAAATTTTTTAATTTTAAGTATTTTAAGACAGGATGCTACTAGGTCACTAAGCTGCTCATACCAGGCTTGAATTCCCACTCCTCCTGCCTCAGCCATGCAGACCTGGGATTATAAGCATGTGCCACCATGACCACCTGTAGTGGACTGGTAACTGGTGGTCAATTTAAACACCAGCTGAACTGAACCAGCATGGTGTGAGCATGGATGGCCCACTTGAGAACTGTCAATGGCCCACCTGAGGACTGCTGCCAGCATAAAAAGGAGACGTGGAGAAGAACAGAGAAACATTATGGGTTCTCCTAAGTGTTGCTGTTACTTGGAGCTGTTGGTTCTCCTGGAGGAACTTGTGGAGTTTCTTTCCTAATAGGAACTTGGTTATTATCATCATCAGAGGAGCTGACAAGCTCAGGATCTTGTTGCCACTGACAATGGCGGCGATTCACTTTAGGAGACCTCTTGTCCTTACTTTGAGCATCACTTTCTGGCTCTGAAGAAGATGGTGTGCTGCTCAATCTCCAAGAGAAGCTTGTCACGCTGACTTCCTGATATGAACTTGGCTGTTCCCACTGTCAGAGGGGCTCAGGACCTCATTGTCACTGAGGATGGCTGTAGTACTTTTCAGGGAAGCCCTGATCCTTATTTTGAGTGTTGCTTCTTGCCTCCAGCATAGAACCTCAGTCTACTAGCACAGATTCTTCACCCTACTGGCATAGACATTCCAGCTTCCACCACTGACCTTTGGGCCTTGACAACACAGATCCATAAAATAGACTGGCATAAATCATTGTCATGGATTCCAGGCCTCTAGCTAGACTCACGGAAGGCACTGTCATGGGCTCTAGATTTTCAGCTGAACTCATGCAGGTAATTGCCATGGGATCCAGGCCCTTGGCTGGATTTTCTAGGTTTTTAGTGCTATGGACAGATTTCCTGCATTTTCTTGTATTTAACTCTAGGTGACCATTATAAAATAATACTATAAATTCTATGTCCTGTATGTAATTGTTATATTTGCAACCCCTGACTACAACAGAGTTTAAACAGGAGATACACAGGATCAGAAAATATGTCAGATCCAAAAACTAATCAGATGAGGTAGAAGTGAGGGCACAGGAAAACAAAGTAAGATGGTTCCCAGGTTTCTAGTTTAGATGCCTTGGCTTTTGGAACTGTAGGAACCACATGTGAGTCCTTGTTCTGAAACAAGTCATTGAGACTCCTTGTAATCACAGTTCCACTTAGCCATGCTTCTGAGCCCCTCAACACTCTGGGAAGCCAGGGTGGCCTTCAGGACTCTAGGAAGTGGCAGTAACCACAGAGGTTCCTTATCTAAGCAATTCCTATACATCTACAAAATGAAATTAATCATGGTGATCTTGTAGAGCTTCGGGTAGAATCAGCTGAGTTAATGTTTGGAAAGTCTAATATGAGGGTAACATTTTGCATAATAACTGATTGTAACTCCAAAAAAAGCCTCCTTGAAACAGTCACTAAGACACAACTGATAGTCTTACAGAGATGAACTAACTTCCGCATTTTTTAAACTTTTTTCACTGCCTCAAACGACTGACTTCATGAATGACCCAGATGAGAAAGGAGGAAAATGCTTCTTGTTTGAAAATTGGGCTTCCCTGGGACCCCAGCAGATGGTGAAAATGGAGTTCAGCTCAGATCTTGCTGGCTCCCTCTTTTAGAAACACTGGAGGCCACTTCAATATTTACTGACTTGACAAATTTTGAAAATCTAAAGTAGCTTCCAACTGTTAGAGAAAGATGAATCATTAGACACAGTGGGCCTTCTTAAGAAACTGTAAGCTAATAACTTTAAAATAGAAATCTAACCACTTTCCCACTCCATGCCCAAATCCTACTGAGTTAATTTGGGTTCCCCGGGCCCAAAGTCAAAGTAAAATAATTCTAGCTTTCTCCTGGGTCTTCTCAGAGAACAGGAAAGGGCTGAAGTTTCTCACATTTAGTGAGGATAGGGAAAACATCTAAACCAGCTGAAAAACCTTGAGTCTTGACATACACTATGGAGGGAGAAAAGGAAAGGAAAGCAACTAACATTTTTATAAGCAGCTGTAATCATCTCTTTTCTGGGCCATTGTCACATCATGTGTAGACATTACTATTCTTCCTTTATAAGATTTCAAAACAAGATTAAGAAAGTTTAAAAAGTAGTCAAATAGCTCATAAATGGTGAATGCCAGATCTTGGTGATTCAACTTCTGGTTTGTCCAAAAATAAAGAAGGAATACTTTGCTACCATATTTATACTGTAATTTTTGAGATGATCTCCAAAAGCCAAAACATCTGAGGAATACCATAAATAACTGAGCAGGTTCAAGCAAGCATTTGAAACACATACATATGCACACACGCACACACGCACACGAACCCTGGAGCTGAACTGCACTGAAACCCTCACTTATTAGTTTGACCCTGAGCAAGTCATTTCTCCATTTGTGTAGCTATATTTCTGGAAGCTGAATTATAGTATCTTCAAAAAGCCCTCTCATATGCAAGTCCAGGATGGATGATCCTTCTTCAACTTTCTTCTCCAAGCCCATGGAATTCTACCTGAACCATCCTACGGAGCTATCCAAAAGAGGGGAAAGAGCACAGCCAAAGGAGAAACAGAAAACAGGCAAGAGTCAATGAATCCACTTAATTTGCTTTTAGGAGAGCAAACTCCTCAGTGGCACATGTGGCCTGATACTCCTGGACAGATTCTTGAGTAGTGTGAACCTTTAGCCTGAAGTTGCTGACCTCTACCAAGTGCAAACCAGCTTTCAACAGTTCTGCCTCCAAGCTCACACAGGCTTCTTGGGGAAGCCTGAATCTCAGTCCAACTTCCTATCACACTCCAGAACCCCCTGCCAGCAGCATGGGAAGTGCCAACTGGCTCTCCCCAAAGCAGCTGGCACAGATTACCCAAACCCAGCTGGAAGTGCTTGGAGAGGCAGCCACTCTAGGTCTCTGGGCTGGTCAGAAATCCTACCCTAAAACAAAAACAGCCTTGCAGCCAAGCCAGCACTTGACTTAAGTGGCTGTTCGGGGCTATAGGAAGCCACTGGGGACAGGCTGGTAAGTACCACTCAGGAAAGCAGCTGTGAGTCTAGGAGTGTTGTCCACTCCCTGATATCAGAGCCCCCCCCCCATCATCACAACCAACAGCTATCAATTAAAAGGTATCTTGAGTGGCTGAGTTCCTCTATTCCTGGCCCTACTAGATCCTCCCAATAATTCAACAAGGAAAGAATGTTAACCCTCAACACGAAGGAGGTGCCTGGTGCACAAAGAGATGGATGATCTTCCCCAAGGCTAGAGAGGAGGAAGGGCCAGAACTGGCTATAGAGCCCAGGTCTTCAGCATTATTTTCCTCTCCCAGCCCAGGCAAGCCCAGGCAACGTTACTTTGCCAAACAAACCCAGGAGACACAGCCTAAAAATGATTAACTAGGTCAGAAGATACTTGGCGGCCCAACAAGAATCCAATGTGGTAGTGGGAGACCAACACCCAAGTAAATAAAAGTGAATGTCAATACTGAATAGCAAAAAGCAGACGGTCAAGGTCACCCTTATAGCTCTACAAGGAACAACATACATAGGTATCTGATCAAGTAGGACTCAGAGTTTGTTGTTATTATTATTATTATTATTTTCATGTTACTAGATAAGAAAATTTATTATGAATTATTAATAATAAAAATATTACTGTGACAGCCACCTAGAGCCTACTGTGTCCCAGGTACAGTTTTGAGTGCTTAATGTACACAAACTCATTCAACCCTCTAACATCTAAATAATGTAACTACCTCCATTTAATAGATAAGCACATTTAAATATACGAGGATTATGTAGCTGTCCAAGATCACACACATAATATATTACATACTGTAAATACAAGATTCAAACCAAGATATACAATTCCCAGAATCTATGCTCTTAAATTCTTCATATATGGCCTCTCAAACCCCAATAGTACAGAATTATAACAAAGTCTAGCAAAATGAATTGAAGTCACAAAGGTTTTACAACAAATCAGAATGAAGCTGAGTGTGCAGGTAAGCAGGTACACTTGGAAATACACAGCAAATGGTCATTAACTAATAACAGCAGCTAATGATTTTCAATGCTTGCCATGTGCTAGGCACTACTCTAGAAACTAAAGCCACATTAAGATTTCCATGGACGCTAGACATGTTGCTTTTGTGGCTACCTTGCTGCATAAAAATTGATTTCTAAAGATGTTAACTCTATTTTAGGTTTTCACTATTCTGAGGAATATATTGGTATTATAGTTGTTTAACTTTTTAAGTAACTTCTGATAAGAACAATTAACATGAAATTTACATGCTTAAAAAATCTTCAAGTATAGCATAGATGAAATGTTGTATATCACATCTCTAGGGATTATTCATCTTGCTTGATTGAAACTTTATGAATGACAACAGTTTATTTGAAAGTCTTATTTAAAAGAAATTAAAATATTTTCAAAGGTTTCTGAAATTACTCTGTCCTGAGCACAATGTCTACTGTGCCCAGTAGATAAGTTGGCACAGCTAGGACCTCTACTTGCATTATTGTATTTTCTTTCTCAACCTGGCAAACTAGATGTTTTTTATTATGCCCATTTTACAGCTTAGAAAACTTTATGTTACCCATGAAATGCCACAGATCACAACAAAAGGAAGATGGGGTTCAGGATTTAAACCCCAAGTGCCCAACTTCAGTGCTTATGTTCTGCACTCTACTTAAAGGCAATTTAACCATGGTCCCCTCTTCCTGCTGTGTTCCCAGCCAGCTCCCAACCCAGGCCCAGAAGTGTCATTCCTATAACACTGTTCAACCACCCCCAACTTTCCGAAGGTGCCAGGTAAACTCTGCCCTAGAGCCTTGGTGGCTGGGCCAAGCAAATCGTATGGCCCAGGAAGACCCATCAGCCCAGGAGAGGAGGACACGAAGAAGCTTAGAGCACACTTTACTCTTGTTCTCACTTGGTGTCAAGTACCAGCACAGTTGTATAGGGCATCCTGGATGCTGCCCCAGAGAAAGCACCCCAAGTCTTCATGATCATAGAGTGACTCTTACTCTCCCTGCCAGCGCCAGATGTACTCATGATATGATCCCAAGCAAAAGGAAGGAACACTGAGCAGGCTCAGTATGACACCCAGCCACTGTGCATTGCGCTCCCCTCCCTTCGCATGTATGGCTCACCATTGAGGAAGCTGTCACCAGAGCCATTTGTTCCTAGAGAAAAGTGAAGATCACAGAAACTAAATGATTTGCTTGGTGGACATAGGAAGTCATTCTGTAACTCCACAGCCCATGCTTCCCATGACAAACACAACTTCTTGGCTGACAACCCTAAAACCATGCACTCCAGATGCTGGTAACAATGAAAAGCCCACGAGAGCTCATGGTTTCTCCTGGTTGGAATGGAAAGTTGTGAGGGAGGGGTACAAAAACCTTGTTTTCACCAGTATTGACCTTTCCCTAATAACAAGAAGAGCAGTTTAGAGGCATTGGAGCATTTTTTTTAAGTATGACTATCTTTTTTTTTTTTTTCTCGTACCAGGGATCAAACACATAACCTTGCACTTACCAGGCAAGTGCTTGAGCTGCTGAGCTAAATCCCTGGTCCAGCATGACTACCCTTGATTCTTATCATAGTCCACACATATGGACCACAAATCTCATTATACCTGAAGAGGAAACTGTAGTTGGGAGGTGAAATAACTTGGCCAAAGTGCAGAATGGCGAAAGATGAGAGGTACAGCACAGAACACAAGCCCTAGCTGCACAGCTCCTCTCTCCACACCCTGCTCCACCTGACTCAGCCTCCAGTCTTCCCAGAGACGTGAGAAGAGAGAGGGAATTAGATCAAATAGTACAGGGTGGTGGCTGTAGTTCTTCATTATCTTCAGTTTCAGCTTCTGAAGTTTTCAACTGCCTGAAGCCAACTGCAGTCCAAAATTATTAAGTGGAAAATTCCATAATTAACAATCCATAAGTTTTAAATTGCACCCTGGTCTGCATAGGATGATAAAATCTTACCATTCCATTCCATTTCACCTGGACATGAATCATCCTTCGATCCACAGCATCCATGCTATATATGCTACCTACCCATTAGCATGTAAAGTACCATAAGATATTCTGAGAGATATCACATTCATATAATTCTTATCATAATACATTGTTACAATTGTTCTAGTCATTCTAAGTTATTGTTGATCTCTTATTGTGCCTAACTTATAAATTAGACTTTATCACAAGTATGCATGTAAAAGAAAAAAGTACAGTGCATACTAACTGCAGCATCAGGCTTCCACTAGCAGCCCAAGAGGGGAACAAGGAACCCTGACTGCCTGTCCCACAAGCAACAAGCTTCCCGCCTCTCAGGGAAGCTTGTGTTTGATCCTCTATAACAAACAAAAGAGAAAAACACACACATGTCAGGGGATCCTGAGGCAGCTGCTACAGGAATCATACATCCTTTTGCTAATGACACTTCTCCAGAACAGGTCTAGTGTTTCCCACAATACCACCACCAAAAAACACAGCTTATTTACCACACACTCACCAACTTCACATCCTCTCAGCTGCTGTCTCATCCCTTTCCTTCTCACACATGGATGCCAACACTAATGGTAAGAGGTAAATGAGAGCCTTCTCTGACCCCATTTTCGAAATCCTCTGTAGACTGTGGAACTCTCTCAGACTCTCTCAACAGAGACTGAGTGAGGCACCCTCCCCATTCCAAGGGTTTATTAAAGAAAATACTGTTTCTGGTTTCTTTGCAGACAAACTCCCTTTTGGGGTATGTTGGGGGCATTTGTTTGTATTTTAGATGGCCTCACTTAATACCAACCCAACATATACCAGCAGTGACACAGAAAGGAAGTGGAAGAGTGAAGTTCAAGCCACATCTGTCCTGACCCCGCCACCAGGCTTTGCTGCTTCGCACATCGGCATTATTTCTTATCATCTTGATGAAGAGATCTGGGAGTTTGTCAGATCTGCTGAACCAGCCCTGAGTAGAGAAAAACCACAATGAATCAAACTTTTGCCTTATTCTGGGAAGGTCCTTGCTTCCTGGAGGAAGATCAGGTAAAAGAAATAAGGCTTGTCAGACTGCCTCCCACCAGCTCCTGGTGCAGTGTGGCCCTGCCTTGTGCACCATGACCAGTGTTGTCATGCTCTTTTTATATGGTTATCTCAGGTCACGAAATGGAAATGTGGTTAAGAGATCTTAGACACAAGTGAATACGTGCCATATGCAGAAAGCTCTATGGAGGAACCAACAGTAAAGGTCACTGACTTCATGGTAACAGTGATTATCATGACTAATGTCACTGGAAAGCCTTATGTAGAAGGTCACGTGTAGTTTGGCTCTGATGAGGCACATGTGAAAATATTTAAGTATGAAATGAATAAGAGTATGGAGCAGAATCTTGTTTTTCAGATGAACATCCTTGTCTTCTGGAGCTGGATATTTATTGGATATTAAGTGGCCTTCACCCCAGAGCTTCTCTTTCCAACTGGAGGTGCCTGTTTTCAGGGCATCCTCGATCCTCGACCCTCAGTCCCCAGAGCACCTGCATCTGGGTGCAGCACGATTCAGCCACTTCAGGCTTCCCTGTCAGAGGGACCATAGCCAGGCTGCTTCACAGAGGCATTTCTGGTGTTTGGTATAGTCCTCACACTCAACTGCCTCTGACCTCTGTCCCGGGTCCACAGCACGGTGACTACTGAAAGGCCCACCTGTCCAAACATCCCTGAGGAACTCTGTTCCTGAGGGAGAGCCACCAGCTGGAGCTGTCTCCCTGCCCACCCAGAAATATGCAGAGAGAAGTCTCATCAGCAGAATGCCCAGTAGATTTTGTGACCTTTCCACAGGGGTGGCTCACATCTCCCTGATGGCAGAGGTACTAAAGTCCCCACTGTCCTCACAGGACTCTCCTGTGAAAACCTCTTGAATTTCCTACAAGAACTCTTGACCTGAAGGTTCTGCAAATCTACCACACCAGAAGAAGAGGTCAGATGCCTAAGAAAGGAGAGACCTGAGGGTCACCATCAGGAGTCTTCTCTAACGTGACAAGAGAGTGACTATATTATTCCATCATGCTGAAACACATGGTGAGCCAGCAACTGCAGGTGTGGGCAACAAGATGTCTATTCATTCTTATAGTGAGTCCTGACTGCCACATACAGATGCAGCAAGAATGTGACTCCTGCTTGGAAGAATTATTTGTAACATACATAACAGACATCACTTGCAAGTGTTATACACACATATATGTATACACAGATACACATACAGACTTGCATACATTTGGGTTCCTTACCCATGTGTATTAATAAGACATTAATGCATATTATAATGTACAATATTATTATATATTAATATATGAGTGATAATTGCATGATATGTATAATTAATCCATTGGCTATATATAATTGATATATATTATACACATTAAGAGCACTTGGAAATATAAAAGAGATGAAACCCTTCAGAGGAAAAACATAGTCAAAGGAAATTAAAAAGCAAACTTAAGGAAGAAGTAAAACAACTTGTGTAACTGAGTTATCATCTTCCACCTCTCAAAGTAGAAACTTTATTTAAAAAATTATAATGCCAAGCATTCATGAGAGACTGTGAGTAGCACTGCTGATGACAGTGTAAATTCATAAATCTTTCCAGAGGGAAAGTGAGCAATGTATTTTGAAGGTTCTAAAAATACACATACTCTTGAATGAAACAAACAATGCTTTTAAAGTTTACCTTAAAAAGGAACCATATATGTATTCAAGGACTTAGTTTTGCTCACTGCTTCTTAAGGTAAAAATCAAAAGCCTAAATGTCTGACAAGAGACTGTTCAAATAAATATTTTTCATATGACCAGAAACAAAGCTAATAAAATATTATTAAATAATAGATTGCCGGGCTGGGGATTTAGCTCAGTGGCCTAAGGATCTGCCCAGCAAGTGCAAGGTCGTGAGTTCGATCCCCAGTACAAAAAAAAAAAAAAAAAAAAAAAATAGATTGCCAAGTGTTATGCTTGCATTTTGTTAAAGAATTACTATATGTGTATACAAATAAGTACTAGAAGACACGTGTGATGGTGCACACCTGTAATCACAGCACTTAGGAGTGTGAGGCAGGAGGATTGCCACGAGTTCAAGGCCAGGCTGGACTACATAGTAAGTTCAAGGCCAGCCTGAACTATATAGTGAAACCTCATCTCAAAAAAAAGTACTAGAAAATGTATACAAAAAACATTTAATATTCAGCATTGGATGGTAAAAGTACAGCTGATTTTCTTTCTTTTTGATTATTTGTATTTTCTAAAATATCTGTATTAGCCTAAAATTACTAAAGTGTTTCTTATCACACTAATTTCTACTTTGTCACAGGGTTATATACAAACATACCACATCACTCCAAGAATACAAATTCTCCAATGCTGTTCCTAACTCTGAATTATCTTAGTAATAAACTCGCCATTATATTAGTTTAAGTGCCCTGAACCATTATAATTATCATTTATTGAGTGTTTCTATGTGGCCAGCATTGTGTTCATCTGTATCTTTTAATAAAATACAATTTTAAAAATCTCTCGCAGCCTGTGTGGTTATGCCTATAATCCCAGCATTTGGGAGACTGACACAGGCAGACTGAGAGTTCAGGCCAGTTTAGGCTACAAAGGAGTTCAAGGACAGCCCAAAATACATAGTGGGACCCTGTCTCAATAAATAAATACATACATACATACATACATACATACATAAAAATTTAAAAAAATTGTTGAAGGAGGAAGGGGAGAAAGATAGATGCAAAGAAGTAAATGAAGAAATAACCAGCAATTAGAAATTTGCTGTAGCCCTCCTCATCCTGCTCAGATCAATTCCATACTAGGTTGTTTCATGTGAATTCCCTGTATGTGACAATCTGGACAACTATTTGGAAGAAAACAAGAGTCAATATGATAGAGAGTGAATATCTCCGATTGTCTAGCTTTGAAATTTTTGTCTCTTACATTGCTTTCTTGTGATCCGCTTTGCTCTGTTTTGTTGTGTTTAATTCTACCCTTTTGATACAATTGCATGTATATTTGCATGGGTAAGATGGATGACCGTATTGCTGTTTTTATCAGATCATGGAGCAGAACTGTTAACAGTCTCACTGTTTGAATGTCTACTTTACATGTTTTAACTTTGTAAACTGAACAACTATTTCCAAGAAGTCAGTATGTAATTTGTCAAGCAATAATTTCTTAGGTTTTTTTGTTGTTGTTCTTCTCCTTTTTTCCTTGGAATACTGTATTGTTGCTACCCTTTATTCTGTTTTGTTTTGTTTTGTTTTGTTTCTCTTTAAATAAAATTATTAAAAAAAAAAAAAGAAATTTGCTGTAGTCTATCTCACTGGAAGTGACCAGCTCACTTTGGGGTCCTTTCTGACCACCAGACTACATCAATCAACTAGACATCTCTTCTAATGAGGAGGGAAGGCATACGAAGGAAGAAGACCATGTTATCATCTCACATTTGAGGAAATCACCCTGTTTGGAAGACGAGCTCTAGCAGGAACTACCAGGTAAAACTTAAAAATCACTTTTAAAAGAGCCAAGAAAAGTGGTGCATATTTACAGGACAATGAACAGTTTTAATCAAACACTTTTGACTTTTGGTAACTTTTAATTCATTTTTACAAATGCCCCCCAGCACCTACCCACTTGAAGGGTGAAACATAAATTAGCAAAGACAACAAGGACTACCTATAGGTGCCTAAATAGCTGGTTCCAGTCCAAGTGAGGGCTTTAAAGGAGACTTGTAGGAACTACAGGTAAAAAGAGGGGGTTATCTTTCTGATGCAGATAAGACAGTAGAGACAGCAGCAAGTGAAACAGGCATCTATCTAAAAAACAGAAAAGATTTCTCAATGTCAAGTTGAGGGAACACTATTCCTGGCTGTGCAGTGAAGCAGTGTGGGCAGTCTTTGAACAGTGAAATACAACGTGTTTGGGGAAGAGGAAGTGTCCAATTCATGCCCCCCCCAAACCTTGGTCCAATTCACTAGACATGAGCATTCTCTTCCACTACACCTTAGAGAAGGTAGAAACAACACCAGGAAACAACATGACATTCTCAAATTATCAGTCTTTGGGATTAAGATTTAAGGCTGTAGTAAACTGAGCACTCCCCAAAATAGGAATGCAAAAGCAGCTTGTTCTCCAAAAGCTGACATTCCAGGAAGGGGGCTTCCTCGCCTCCCCATGCTATCAGGGCCTCCCATGTCTGCCCTGATGAAGCAGCAAGCACTTAACAAGTTGTTTCAAAGCAGTGAAAGCGCAGGAGACCAACAGTGAAAGAATCAAGGACAGATCTTAACATGGCCTGGCTCCCTGAGCTGCCTCCAGCCTCCCCTTATCAGCCCTTCTTAGTGAACTGGGGTAGAAAGACAGCAAGCGCCACAGGGAGTCCAGTGGGCAGGAGGGGCAAACCCCAGCACACATCTCGGACACCAGCTCCTTCAGTATTTCAGTAGCATGACATACTATTCCTCTCTCCCTGCCTGCTGCATCCTGCCTCTCTCCTCCGACTCTGGGCCTCCTTCTCTTCTCTACCTCCTTCTCCTTCTTTCCCCTTCTCCTTCCTTCTTCTCCTCTATTCCTCTCTCCTTTTCCTCCCTCTCTCCCTCTCTCATTCTATTGTTTGAGTCTTAGCATCTGTCTCTATTTTTCACCCAGTCAAGGTGCCTGCATCTAAAGTCTCCGCCACTCTCATTGACTGTGTGTGTGTGTGTGTGTGTGTGTGTGTGTAGTGCCTGTCTTGTTGCCTATCAAGTCCACCTCTTCCCGTTGCTCCATCTTCCTTGCCTTGGTATTCCTTGTCTCTATCGTTCCCTCAGTCTCTGTCCCGGTCTCTATCCCTTCCCTCCCAGCTCCCTTACTCAAATCACACCAAGGAAACAGAGCAGGGAGAGAGCTGTGTCCCTGAAACCCGAGTGGCTCCACAGGGATGCCAGTTCCAGCCCTGAAGGGTGCCAGGGACGTCCCTGGGCCCCGTTTCCAGACTGTGCACGCACGCAGGACGAGTGCCCTGGGGCCCAGCCCAACTCCTGACCACCCCCTTCCCGGCCAAGAGGGGACCCTCGCTGTCGCTGCCGCAAAAGGGTGTCTTGCCTAAGCCGCGTCCCAGGGCAGGCGCAAAGTTCTCACCGATGGTGAAGCTGTAGCCATCGATGCTGAAAGTGGCGCTCCTGCATTTTTTGAAGCCCTCCTTCCTGTTGCTGGCGTCCGTCATGGCTCGGCAGGCCCGGCAGGGGCCGCGCAGCTGGGCCGGCCGCGTCCGGGGTCCCGGGCGGAGCGCGCACCCCGCGCTGGGCGCCGTCCCCTCCGCGCCGCTCGGCGCTGTCGCCGCGGACCCGCGTGGAAGCGAGCGGAGCGCGCCGGCTCCGGGCGCCGGGACCCAGCGTCAAGGAACGCGCCGCACCGGGGGAGTCAGCCAGCCGTCGCCGACAGCCCCCTCCCCAGCGCACGTTACGGTGCGTGCGGGGCCGGGTGGGCGCGGGCTCTGCCTCCCGCGCTGCTCCCTGGGGCGCCCCGGCCCGCGCGCGTCTGTTTTCTACTTCAGCTTCTCCTGCGCCTCTCTGGAGGCCCGTGGGGATCGGAACCCTAGAGAATGGCTGAGATTTGACGTCTTGCTCCTTTACATACGCTTCTTCTGGCAGGCGGGAAAGCGCCCCAAAAACATATCTACAGCTGGAAAAGCAAACCTCCAGGCTGTCAGATCCCACCAAAGTTTACTCCAAACAAGGAAGGGAGGAGAATCACCGCGCCCGCCCGCTTCCTCCCGCAGCTGTCCCCAGATCTAGCCCGGAGCCCCCATAATAGAACCTGTCAACAGCCCTGCCCAGAAGATGCTTATCGAAGTAACCCATGCCTTTTCGCACGCTAGCATTAAAAAAAAAAAAAAAAAAAAAAAAAAAAAAATGCAATTTAAACCGAGTTAGAAAATCCATTTCCAGTAGCTCCCGCGCAGCCAAGTCTTCTGGTCTACCAGACCCCTAGTTAATGTTTTTGTGAACAAAAACGGAACTTAGTTTGAGATGGGCTTGAAAAAGATGTTCCATCTAGATAATGCAGAGCTTGGATGCACAACTTTAACTCTATGATGTCAGATCTGTCTGGTCTTTCCATGCCTATGGCTACTGAGTTAGGTAAAGCTTATGAAGGGAAAATCATTCCCTCTGACCAGTAAATATATACAGTAAGTACTATAAGACTCTACAGAGGAAGAGGAAAACGGAAACCAGAGCTGCGGTCCACCTAGTGTAACAAGACAGACCTATGCCCAGGCTACCATGGACCTACAATTAATGTAACCTCTTCTGTTGTCTTGGTATTTAACACAGTACCCACTTGCAGATGAGTCTGGCAGGTATATTCCTAGTTAGTTCCAACTGAAGGCAGTGGATCTGTGACTTCAGAATCTAGTAAGAATTAGAAGCCCTCTCCAGAAAAGGCCATAGAAGTACAACTACAGTATTCTGTGCATGGTTTCAAAGGACTCATAAAGCCCCCAAGCCCACTGAAACCCAGGTTAATGCATGCCTCAGGAATTTAATCATCACCGTGTATTTTAAATAAATGATTTTTTTGAGGCAGGCTCTTCCTAAATCGTTAAGTTGCTCATGCTAGGTTTGAACTTGTGATCCTCCTGTCTCAGCCTCCCAGGTGCTAGAATTACAGGCAGACACCTAAAGAAATGTATTTTTGTTATGTCAGAGTGTAGTTGGAACTTCAGCTTTTCAAATCCTCTGGAGAAAAATCTAAAATCACAAACTGATAATTTGGTTAGGTTGGTGGTAAGAGAAACTAATGATAAAGGCAACTGGTGAAACAGACATCGTGTCACACAGAAAGGCCCATCTCAGTGTGGGAACCAGGGTTGTATCAAAGTGTGATGTAGACCTCAGACTGTAGTACTCCTGTGTGAGGCTGGTTGCAGTGTGGAGGCGTGAAAAGGTTTAATACAAACACAGACCTGGCTCTGAACTCTGGCCCCATCACTTACCAGCTACATGTCTTTGAACATCAGCCTGCTTAGTCTCACTGCACTCATCTAAAAGGAGGATGAAAGGAGAGAAAGTGTGTTAGCCTGGCACATAGTAGGCTTACGCTGTGTGCAATCACCAGTTCTGACATTTCACTACACAGACACCATGGAAAAAGATTCTCTGTGACAAAAATATATTTTACCTGCTGTTACTACCATTAATTTTAAAAGTAAAAATTTTACATGTTATGTATGTCACATACAATATTACATATTTTAATATGATAACTATCAAATGTTTCTAGTAGTTCCCATTTCCTGGTATTTTTCCTGTATTTTCAGCCATTTAACTGAAACACGTGCCTTATTTATAAAAGTCCTGGAATAAGGAGTCTAAAAGTCTTGAGTCTCCTGTAGTAAATTATTAAGAACAAAAGCCTAATGTGATGGAAATTTTTCCTTGAGTGAGTGAAATTAAAACTGGTATTTAATCACTCTTAACAGAAAAGCTTCTTGAAATATAATCTATAAAAATAATAACAATGTGATCATGTATCTGTCCCCTAAGTCTGATAAAAATAACTTGCCTGAACAATTAGAACTGTTTTTAAACTCCTTCTCCCCAGAATCATTATCTCGCTCCCTAGTATCAGAGATTACACACCTACAGAACCACTAAATGCATTACTTCATCAGCCTTCTCCATGCAAGGCTCTTCCACCAGACCAAGAGACATTCAATGCTAACATTATGTAAGCCAAGCAAGAGTGCATTCAAGACCGAGACAGAAAGAAGCGTGGCTGTGCTTGCTGTATGCTCCCTCAAGAAAGCCTGTGACGTAAAAGAACCGAACCAAGACATCCAACAGTCATGCCAATCCTCTGGCTTTGTAGCTGAAGCAGATGCCAATAAATTAACACCTCCAAGCTGAATCCAGCTTGTCACCTGTTTTTATAGTCTTCAAGCTAAGAATGCCTGTCACATTTTTACATGATTGAAAACATTCAAAGGAAGCCTAATATCTTACTGATGCATTGCAACTGTATGGAATTCAAGTTTTGTTGTCTGAAGATAGCTTGATTGGAACATAGCTAGAGTCATTTACTTACAGATTATCTCTAGCTGCTTTCATACTACAAAAAGAGTTGAGTAGCTCATGCCTCAAACCATGTGGACCAGAAGTCAAAAATATATAGTTTGGCCTTTACATAAAATGATTGCTAACTTCAGGGTTATAGTAAGTATGGTTTACACCTGCCAGGAAATTGGGTAAATTTTAGTTTTATTACATTTATTTTAAAATTTAATTTTGGAAAATAATAGATCGTTTTTAACCACTGGACTCTATTCTAACGAGGAAGGCAGAACAACAAATGTTTGTGAATGAATGAAGAATAAAAAGGGCCAGGCATAGTGGTGCATGCCTGTGCTCTGGGAGACTGAGGCAGGAGGATTACAAGTATAAATCTAGCATGGGAAACTCAATGATGTATCAAGACCCTGTCTCAGAAAATAAACATTGTACTGTGGATATATCTCAGTGAGAAGCCCTGCATTCAATCCTTTATGTCACCAGAAAGAAGATAGGGAGGAGAGATGGGGAGAGGGAGGAAGGAAGCAGGGATAAAACAGAAGGAAGGAAGATGTGCTAATTGTTTCATTCAGTCATTAGCTGAGATTAATTAGGTTAAGATTATTTTTTTCCAAGAAACTGACTGCATCTCAAGAGAGTAGGAACTGAACTCATATCTGCAGCAGTTCATGGGTCAAATGATTTCCTTCAAAGTGTGACAATTATATATGACAAAATAGAAAAATAAGAATCTGGGTCAAGCACAGTGGCACAGTCTTATAATCCTGGCATGCTAGGAGCCTGAGGCAGAAAGATCATGAGTTCAAGTCCCGCCTGCAGAGTTCAGTCACTTAGTATGTCCCTGTCTCAAGATTTAAAAAAAAAAAAAAAAAAGCTAGAGATGTAGCTTACAGCAGACATGTCACTTACTGTAGACATCTAGCACTTGGGAAAAAAAGAATTTGACAGATATTTTAAAAATAAAATAAAAATGTTGGGACTTTAACCCACACGCTAATATGTCTTTTGATTCCCTGTAATCTAACAGTGGGTGCCACTATGTTTTTCTGTGTAAGAAAAAGGATACTAACAGCAAGTGCTCATTGCTTGTTAGGTTTTTGTGTGTGTGTGTGTTTGCTGCTGGGGTTGAACCGAGGGCCTCACACATAATATACAAGCACTCTCCCAGTCCTTTTTTGTTTTTTCATTTTGACACAGGCTCACTACGTTGCCCAGACTGGCCTTGAACTTATAATCCTCCTCCTTAGTCTCCTGAATAGTTGAGATTGCAGTTATATGCCAGATACTCACCCTCTGCAGTTTTTATAGTTTTGGTCAAATATGCGAAGCTCTATAAAATTTAGAACATCTTACCAAAAAGTAGAGGTTTTTGTTTTTGTTTTTTAATGCAGAGAACAGTGTCTCCACACTTCACTAATAATTTCTTCCTTTCTCAGGTCAGGAAGAAGCTGTCTGAAATCTAGAATTCTCCTAATATCCAGTGGTCCAAGGCTCACAGTATTAGCACACAGTAGGCCATGGTAAAAGTATCTGATGAACTACAAAGTGCACAGGGATGTAAAAGGCCATGTTTCACGGGCAGAAGGTGATGTGACAGAAGCGAGCCTTGTCAGTCATCCTTTCTTTCCAACCTCTACCTTCTTTTATGATGGGCTTCAGAGGCACCAGAACACAGCTTCATAATAAACTGGTTAATACCACTTAAAATTAAGGAAAAGAAAAAAATTCTCAGCTTGCTGGCTATGTAGCCATAGGCAAGTTGTTTAACCTCCCTGAGTCTTAATTTGATCCTCTGTAAAATGTAGATGTAACATATATCTCTCAGGAAAGGTATGAATTATAAGGAAATGATTTCTACTAGTCTTACCCCAGGCTTAACACATAGGAAACTTCCAGTAAATGTTATTATTTTTTACACCATTGATCACAACTAGTTCCCTAGGTCTCTTTCATGCTTCTGTTTTCAAATACACATCATAATTTCAGACAAGAGGAATGGGCACAGAGCTCACGCCTATCTGGATCCAAGGTCCCAGAATATCACCCCTCAAGCAATGGGAGTCACAGGTCTAGGTCTCTAACACTGGAGTTAGCCGCAGAAATGCACAGGCCCTGGAAAGCAAGCGTCTGGAGACAACCCCAGGCCTGAATTGGAGAATGCTCAGCGCTGAGTCACCCTTCCACCACAAGCCTCTGCCACTTCCCCATTCTGCAACATTTCTGTCACCCAGCTTTGCTCCATGGTGAAGTGCTGCAGCCTCACCTTCCCAGCACTGGTCCTATGGGCCAGAGTCACTTCAGGGGGGTCTTTGCTCCCCGAGCATCCAGAGCACAGCTTGCCCCTGACTTTCATGCTAGCTCTCCAGTCAATTCCTTTTCTGCAGGTATTGACCCAGGAGGCTGCTGTCTTCCCATTCTAGTCCCCTTCCCTTGAGCAATGTTCTTCACTCTTGATGGCACTCTTAGTAACTCTCAAATACCTATGTCTATCCAGGATCTCTTTCCTGAGCAACAAAGCATCTCTTTTCCTTTCCAGTAGAGCTTTATGGACACCTAAGAATTCTCCATCTTCCCATTCATCCTCCAGAGTTCCCCTGAGGTGCTAAGGAAAGAAATAAAGCTTTTACATTCCTTCTCAGGCCAGTCTCATCTTTGCCACTCTCTTCTCAGCTGGCTCCATGGGAAGAGAATTGTCCATCTGTCAGAATACTGTTTGGCAGTCCTTGGGCCAAGCTCACTGAGGCAAGAGTCTCTGCTGAACACCTGTGGTACCTCTGCAAGAATTAGAAGAAGGAGCCTTTTGCTCAAGTAACCCCATGCCAGGGTGAACACAGAGCTCAGAAGGTTGAGCATAGGCTGAATTGCTCTCACCTGCCCCTCATAGTCAAGTACTTCTGAGTTCCTAGCTATAACACTTCCAGAATGTCATCAAAGCCTCACTCTTCACAATAGTGCCATCTCTGTAAATAGTCCTGCTCATTGCTAAGTTGCAACCTGTGTATTGATGCTCTGTTTTTCTCAATAAATGGTATCAAATCCTGGTGAATCAATACCTTGATATATCTGTTCATACTTCTCATGTAGCTTTGTCCCTTTGTCCAAGCAAACAGGGTTTCACACAATTATCTCAACAGCTTTCCATCTCACCAAACAGTGGGACTTCTAGCTTCTAAGGGGCAATTGAAACTAAAAATCTAGTCATGTCTTTCTTTTGCCTACACTCTTACTTTAAAGAGATTTCTTAAATAAAGTAAAAGCTCATAACATAGTCACATACCACCCTACAGACTCCTGGAGGAAACTGGGGAGCAGAGAAAAGTTTGGGCTTTCTCCCTGAAAGAGTAGGAGGTATGGAATGCTTTCAAGCAGGAGAAAAGGACAATCAGGAAGGAAGCTGAGAAGATATATGAAGAAGAAAATGCAGCCAAAAAGGAAGCTACCACTGTAGACACCTGGGGCTTCATCCTCCAGGGAGTAGCAGGAGCCACTGACAAAGCACTGGGTTCCCCTACTGGACTCCTGACTCTTGCTCAGAGGTTTGGCTTAGACATTCCCTGTCAACTCTTCTCACTTCAGAGTTGCTGGAGAGGATCAGATATTTTGTGCTTTCTGGAAACTAAGAGAAAAAGCACTAATGTTGGTTGAATGCCTACTATGAATCGTATGTGAATTTGCCTAGCTAATCTCTGTAACAAATATCCAAAGGCTCAGCACCTAAAACCCAGACAAAGGTTTACTTCCTCCAAATTGCAAGCATTGATATAGATTGGTGGGGAGGTGGGGGGGGGCTTGATCTACAGAATTTTTCCCCCAACTCCCTCGTACCATGAATATTTCCCCAGATACCCTGCATCTAGCAGAAGAAGGAGGAGGGCAGGGAGGCCATGGAGAAGGGTTTAAGGACCAGGCCTGGAAGAAACACACATCTTTTCTTCTCATATTATTTTAGCCAGAAATTAGTCACATGACCCCACCAAACTGCAAGGGGCATGTGGGAAAGAAAATAAGGTTTGGTAAGCACAGATCCTTTGAAATCCTATCCTCTCCACTATGTTGATTCAATCTGACTTCCAACTCACAAAGGGACACTAAGTTTAACCCAAGATAATAATCTTCTCCCAAATCTTTCAATCTTAAACCCAGGTTTGCACTCCAAAGCACCTGAGTCCATAACCATAAGAGCAATTAAGACCCACCTTCCCCAGAAAGTCAGTCTTTTCATGTGACCTATTTTTGGTTAAGGGAGTAAATACTTTCAATTCTAGGTTATTATCGCTCTGGTTTTAGAAAATAAGCCAAAAATAATATATTTAGTTGTATTACTATGTTGTATCATTTTGTGACATGATTTTTCTTCCTTCTATAACTAGAAAACATAAATATATAGAAATACAAAAATACCAGTAGATCAAGAGGGAAATGGAATAGCCAAGATAAATGCAGCAAATAATCTTTACTAGGCCAACAAAATTTACCACATCAGAGATGCTTGATGAGGGTCTGGGGAGCAGAGGATTAGAATACAGAGTATCCAAGGTTACAATGCATGCAACGGAAGTCCCAGATGGATAACTGATTACAGGTAGAGTCAGCACACATTGGCATCCAGTCCTGGCAAGGGAATCTGGTTTCCTAGGGATTCTAGCTGTTCAGGCTACTATGTACCAGTCTCTGTGCTAATGACCTATACATTTCATGCCATTTCCTCCAGTAGCCAAGAAGGGTATTATAGAGTTAGATTTTTGTAGTGTAGTGTTGAAGTCCCTGAAGAAGATCCCAAAGCCCCTGGAGAACTGCTTACAGTGGCAACCTTGGCAATAGAATTATCAAGAGCATCAAACATGCTGGGACCAAAGAGAATAGACAGGCAGGCCAGAGGGGAATTCTGACACAGAGAGTAGATCCACCTGCTTTCCAGACTGACCTATAATAGAGAAATCTGTTGATCCCTGACAATTAAATTCACACGGAACTTTCTTTCAGCTTGGTGATTCACCACAAGTTTGGTAGCAAACATGTTTCTTATTACCAGCAAACTCTCATCCCCCCACACATACACTCACCCCATTTTTCTATCTTGAGTTTGACTCCTGATAATGATGACAATAATAAGAATGCTGGTATTTTGAAGAAAATGTCACAGAACAGAATGTTAAGAAAAAAGAACAAACTATGAAGCATAATACAATAGAGTTTCAAATATATACTTAATGACAAGAAAGTGAACAAGAATAAATCAGAGAGTGAGAAAGTAAGCCCAGGATAAAGAGTTTAAATCAGTGGTTGCAAACTGTTTCCCTCTAAATTAAATGTGGCCTGTGTGTGTGTGTGTGTGTGTGTGTGTGTGTTGGTGTTTGGGGGAGGGAAAAAGGAGCAGAGGAGCTGCTGAGTGTCTAACAGCACAAAATTGTAGATTAAAAATAAATTGCTAGTTTAATAGAGAAGAGCAAAGAGAAAGAAGAGGGAAAGAAGAAAACAGGAAGTGAGAAAGAAGGAAAGGAGAGAGGGAGGAGGGAAGGGAGGGAAGAAAGATGTAAAAATGATAATAGTGATTATATTCTAGCACTGGAATTATAGTAAGAATGATTTCTAAGATCCAACAAGTCCAAACTTGTCCTAGTTCCTATGAACATAGACTAGCAATGTTCTGGAACATTAGCTATAATTTGATAATTTTTATGTGTCCTCCAAAATTTCTATCATTCCCATAATGAAACAAAAGAAAAGAAAAAAATATTCTTAAAACTGGTGGTTGTATTTATCACTTTCTTGTCACCGGGCAAAGTACCTAACACCCACAAATTAAAGGAGAAGAGATTTTTTTTTTTGGCTCACAATTTCTAAGGATTTAGTCTTCATGACCTTGCAGTTCTTGCACTCTGCATGTCTGTAAAATCAGCACCAAGTGTATGATGCCAAGGTCTGCCATCAAGCTCAGCAGTAGCCAGACCCCCTTGAACCATGGCTGTAGTGGCTCCTGAGTGCCTGGTTGGCAGGACATGGGGAGTCACATCCCTAGGCAGTCTGTGCTAAGCATCCTGTGGCTCTTTTCTCAGAGAAAATTCCTTCTAAGGATGTTACCCTTTTATATCCTTAAGACTGAGATGGCTGTGGCTTAACCAATTCCCAAAATGCCCTCAAGCCATATTGCCTGGGGGAGACAGTACTTGACTTCTTTTTAATGATGTTAATGCTTTTAGCAATCACATTTTCCTTGACCCTGACTTTATATGTGCTTCCTTTCTGATCAAACTGAAAAATTTTCAAATCTTTCAGCTCTGTTTTCTGCTCTTGATTCTAAGTGTAAATCTGGCTAAAAGCAGTAAGCATTAGCCATGCCACACCCTGAAAATTGGACTGCCTTGAAATTTCTTCCACCAGATTAATTAGTTTGCCTCCTTTAAATTCATCCTCAAACACAGTTTTAGAACATGGACAAAATGAGGAAAAGTTCTTTGCTAAATTGCAAACTGTATGACCTCTATTTTACTTCCCAATGCAGTCTTCATTTCCATCTGATACTTCATGAGCCTGGCCTTTACTGTTCACATTACTAAAAGCATTCTGGTCTTCTCAATTCCAACTAGAATCATCCATCAATCCCTGCTTACAGATTTCTGGTATCTGCCATCTCCAAACATTTCCAAAGGCTCGAGCCCATAGTCAGGAGTAGCCACAGTAATAGCCCCATTCCCAGTGTCAGTTTTCTGTATTAGTTACTTCTTGTCACTGGGGACAAAATACCTGAACCTCATATACTTAAGGAAGAGAGGTTGATTTTGGCTCACAGTTTGAGGATTTAGTCCACAATCAGCTGGTTTCAAGACACAGAGTTCAAATAAGCTGGGTTTAGCTCCATGAAAGGGCTTGGAGGAGGAAAGCTGCTCACCTTATGGTAGCCAGAAAGACGGCAAGAGAGGTATAGGCAGGGGCAATAATATACCCTTCCTTGTCACAGCCCCCGTGGCCCACCTCATTGAACCAGTTTATACCTCCTAACAGCAATTTAGCTATAAATTAATCAATAGATTAATTCACTGATACAGTACCTCTATGATCCAATCACATCCCAAGAGCCCTATCTCAAGCACATGAGATTTGGGGGCACATTTTAGACTTAAACCATAACAGTTGTCAACACAGACACAGGTATCTAAATTACTTCCTGTACTTTCTTTGTTAAAAACATTATATAATTTAAAATAAACATTAAGTTAAATTATTCCAAGCCAGACCAAAGACCACCAAGTCTTATTTCTTACTAGATAATAAGCAGCATAAGGGCTACATCTGTTTTGTTCACTGATGATTCCAAATACTCAGAACAATGCCTAGCATTATGTAGGTAGTTAACACTTGTTGAATGAATGAATGTGTGATATTCTGTTTCCTGCAGTCACTTTAAGAAGACATGTAGCAATCCACACATCAAATTTCTAAATCAGGGATATCCCATAACCATCTTCCATGCATGAGGACAGATGACCTATATTTCCACTGAGTTAAGAAGAATTCAGGGCTGGGGATTTAGCTCAGCGGCATAAGTGCTTGCCTTGCAAGTGTGTGGTTGTGAGTTTGATCCCCGGTACCAAAAAAAAAAAAAACCAACAACAAGAAGAATTCACATTTGTTATCTAAAGATTCCAGGTTCCTCTTTCCGAGAAGGACTTTGCTTCTTCTTATTATACCAGGACCTAATGAAAAGGTCTTGCTGCTACAGTATCACCATGTGATACTTTATACATTGGTACCTTAAACAACATTAGGCATTTTTACCATACAAGGTAAGTTGATGCCAAAGGAAAAAAAATTATAGACTTCTGTGGTTGAAGTTCTAAATTATGATCATGAATTACAAAATCTTCCTGTGTGGGGAAAGCAAAAAGTCTCTACACTGACAAGATGATTGAATCATAAGCAAATTTTTCCAGATGTTGATTACACTGCTACCAAAAAAACTTTACCAGAGAATCAGAATGTCTGTATTATCATGATAAAAGAAAGCAGTTATAGTTGGCAGCAGGTGGGAGTATTAAAGAATACTGAGACATTTTTGTCAGGTATTTAAGTTACCAAAATATACTTTTTTCATTGTGATAAATTCTTCCACATACACAGATTTGGAAACCAAGTGTTTAGCACCACGCCTCCCAAGCCAACAAAGAGCACCTATGTGAAAGAGAGGCAAGCTGTTTCCCACTTTTCATATGTGATGCTTCTTGGCTTCACTAGTTCTCCCTTAGATTTCAAAGTTACCCTCCAACGTACAAGGACTGAGTCTTCTGGGAACATGATGCAACAGTAAGCAGCAGAGTAATAGCCTCTCTGAGCGAAACAGTCCACATGCTGGAGTATAGCATCGTGGGGAAGACAAAAAGGAAGGAAGTGGATCCCCTGGATCCAGGAAAAATCTAAAGTGAGAATTGAAACCCACAGAGAAAGTTAAAAAGAAAAACTTAAAGAAGAAGGTGGT